>JAULCD010095788.1:0-11598 GCA_032361085.1 Calliostoma canaliculatum
TGCTGTTAAAAACCTGTCCTGTGGTAATTTGTTTAAAAGAGCTCCTGTAGGAGCTCTTTTAAACAAATTACCACAGGGTAAGTTTTTAACAGCTTATTCTGGGCGGAAATTTGACAAGGAAATAGAAAAAAATTGGGTTGAGCACTTTAAAGTCATTCTGGATAAAATCCATGCTATTCAATGGCTATCCTATTATTCACCTATAATAAATAGGTAAAGGAAGAC
This sequence comes from Calliostoma canaliculatum, assembly GCA_032361085.1. Taxonomy (NCBI): domain Eukaryota; kingdom Metazoa; phylum Mollusca; class Gastropoda; order Trochida; family Calliostomatidae; genus Calliostoma; species Calliostoma canaliculatum. The sequence goes on from JAULCD010095788.1 coordinate 226, forward strand.
CTCAGATTCATTTATGCTGGACCAGTGGGTTCAGTTTACAAATGCCACAATCAGTGTACTCTGTGTACACGTTTTTTATTTGGAAAGTCAGAAGTTTACATCAATTCTGACGTTTTTAAACCAAACCCACAGAATGTTTTTCATCAGAAAATAAAGTTTATGATAATTTTAGCATTTGTTAACCAAACCATGTGTTGCCCAAAGAAAAACCCTCATTTTAGTTTACTCATACTTGACCAATGGGTTTGCTTTACAAACACCAAAATCATTGTAAACTGTAATCATTGTAAACAAGTTTTTTATTGGAAAGTGTTCAGATTACAATGATTTTAGCCTTTAAAAACAAACCACTGATGCAACTAACAAAGTAAAAGCTCCATCTTGGATTAACTTTCTAACCGAGAAGGGTCAAGTTTCGACCAAAATGGCCGCCATATTCTTTCTTCAGGTTCATTCATCCTCCGGCTATACTTCTTTTAGCGATCTTCTGATAAAACTTTGTCTAATTATGATCATATTACCTCCTAAACATCCATTCTTGTCAAAAGAGACAATGAATTTCCTATTTGCTATGGATAAAGTTTCATGGATTAATGATCATAACACGTTAAAAGCCAAATAAATTTTCCATCTATTTTCCGTCGTTAGCTGGCTTATCTGATGAGCAACTGGCCTCCGCAATTAGCGGCTACCTGGTCCTACCTGGTCGAAGGATAACGAGGACGATGGGCATCTACCTTGACCATTGGCTACTCATGTTACCATCGGCAACAAGAGAAATATCAGTCTCACCAATGATGCAGCTGCTCATTAAAAAACGAACTGGGGCATAAAAATGAATAGCTTAATTTGACATCCTTTTTAACTGTTATCAACATCATTTTTTTATTAATTTATTAAAATTTATTTTCATGTTAGTATTTCGTTTAAGTGATGCATTTTTCATAACTAGCATTCAATTTAACGTAATGTACCAAAAATGTGGTTCAAATATCAAAATTTCTCTTTTTTTATCAGTAAAACATCAATTTAAAAAATCACTCAATCACTTATGTTTCTATTCGTTAAAACACTATGTATTGACTTTATGATGATTTCATAGACTGATTAGTCAATATTATCTTACAGCCAACCAAAGGCGATTGAAAACCTATCCGGTGGTAATTTGTTGAAAAGAGCACCCTATGGGTTAAAATGGTCACAATTTCAAGTTCTGCTGTATTCATTCAGCAGTAGAAGGGTTACAGTGGTCTCTCTGTTCTAGTGTAATCTGATGATATAAACTCAAATCAAGTCAGGCAGTCTGGAAGGAAGACACACAACTGCCATTTCTTCTCATCTCAATTAGATCTACTCTCCCCTGGTCTGAGAGGGAATCTAACTCCTGCGCCACAGATGATACCAAAACACCTTCTGTCTCTTAACCCATAAAGTGCTGAATTCAATTCAATTTTAATTTCCAAACTCCAACCTAAATAGGCTGTTGAAAACCTTTCCTGTAATAATTTGTGTGAAAGAGCTCCTATTGGAGCTCTTTTACACAAATTATAACAGAAAAGGTTTTTAACAGCACAAGGTGGTCACAGTTTTGAGTTATACTCGCCCCAATTAAACCTTGAAGTGCTTCGCCAACATTTGTCCATGTCATGACAGTTTTGATGTGCTTCTGAGAACCTCTGTTGTGGTAATTTGTTTAAAAGAGCTCCTGTTGAACGACTAGCACACAAAAATGAACTCATCTGTGTTTAAAATTTCCTGAGTTGGACTAAGTGAGTCCACATCCCTGATCTATCATTTCAAATGGCAAGACACAAGGTGAAAAATTAATCTATCCTATCTCCAATGTATCTATCCTGTCTCTCTAATGTCCAACCAATCTTTTCAATCTCCAACCAATCTTTTCAATCTCCAACCAATCTATCCTATCTCCAATCTGGTGACAAATCTATTACGCATTACTACAACACAGATTGCATTCGCTGTTTTATGTTGAGATTTGGACAATGAAATGGAAAAATAAATGTTGCACTTCGCTCGCTAAAGGTTGAGAGACAAGATGAAAAATGACTGCTACCTCCTGTCCAGAGACAAACCAAGCAAACTGGCCCAAACAGATTATGCATGAGAGTTCAGAACACCAGGCCCATGTTTCACAAAACCCTTGTAAAATTAGGAGCTTAAAGCCACAATGGATTAATACACATTGGGCCAATGGGTTTGGTTTACAAATACCAGAATCGTTGTAAACTGTGCACTTTAGTGCACAGTTTACAATGATTTTGGTATTTGTAAACCAAATCCATTGGCAGTGACAAGGTTTATGCAGGCATGAGAATGAGATTTCCTGGAAAACACTGACATTTTTAGCTGGTGTCTGGGGACTTAAAGTCCCTAATTTAGACGATTCACAAAAAATACCCTTGGCATGACGAAATCCGCGGAAAATTCTTATTCCTGTTTATGAGGCTGTAGTGTTACGAGGATTTTGTGAAACGGGACCCGGTGGTTCATCCAGGCAGGACATTACCCGCTGATTAAGTGCACAGTTTACAATGACTTTGTATTTTCAAACCAAACCCATTGGTAGTAACAAGGTTTAGGTTGTAGTGTTGTGAGGGCTTTGTGAAGCAGAACCCTGTAGCTCATCCAGGCAGCACATTACCCGCTGATGTGGTGACAATGAATGGTGATTGACCCTCTGGCAGTCTTCCCTTTGTCAGGCCTCACTCGCCCAGGCAGAATTCCCTTGCTTCCCTTCAACCAAGCATCCCATCACAGATAGGGACAGAACGGCAGGGAAATAATCACCATTCATGTCTTTTTAAATACCATCATCAACTCCAAAAATTACGTGGCAGTCGCACCGAATGAAATTCTGATGCTAAAGACCTGCACTGTTTTGGCCGAAGATGTGTTCGAATTGCGGACGCGTTATCACTGGATACAATATTTTCATGGTAATTATAGCAATGGCATAGGTCGATTTTATTTTTATATTTTTAAAATATGAGCCAAGACAAATCTGATTACACCACACAGAGATAAGAGCCTTTGATAATATTATTACCCAAATTGGTTATATTAACATCATTTTCCACTGAAGAATATGTTGAAGCTCGGCAAGTAGCATTATTAAGATTAAATGCATTTAATCTATATAAAAATGCAGAAAGATGAAAGGATGGTTTTTTGTGTACATTTTCTTTGAAGCTGTCTGCCGTTGGCTGAATCTAATTCCTGATGCATCTTGTAACGTCAGGTTTGAGGGTTAGTACGAAGTGAGCTCACGGAAGGAAGAACGATAAGCTCGATGTTCATGTTTTAGGCACATCCTGAATATTGTGTGTAATCCTGCTACAGTGGCAGGACTGTGATTGTTGACTCGTCCACTCAACAAAGTTTACTTAAGGAATTATGAAAATAATCAACATTTGTGGTCAACATCTGGTTGGGTTGTGACAATATTACAAATGGAAATTTCTCTGGAGGTGTATCGGTCAGAGCAAAAAATGAATAACTGTTAGAAAATCAATTGTCATTTCATTTTTCAATGGTTTTCAGAATTTTTTGCAATAATTCAGAGGAATAATTATATTTTAACGCTTAAGGTGATGAAAGAATTTTACGGTTGAAAACTATGGTTAATTCGTGCTGATAAAAAACTATCCTTGTTAATTTGTTTAAAAGAAATCTCTAATTATACATCTGTAAAGATGTCTATCATTTTGATCCTAAGGAATAACTTTTCATGTAAAGTGCTGAATTTATTTTATGATTTATAAATATGGCTGCTCTGTGCTGTTGAAAACCTATTCTGTTGAAATTTATTTAAAGGGCTCCTGCAGGATTTATGTTAAACCTTAACACAGAAATTGACATATGTCATAAGCATTTAAACGATTAACTCACAACTTTTAAATATTTTTACCGAATTGTTTTTCAAGTATAGAAAGTCAAAAGTAAAGTAGTATAATTTTGTAATTCATAAAGCTTCAAGAGAAAATATATATCTTTTCGTATTAGCTAAGCTTGATAATCTACTTTTAGTAAATCATCAAAACTGTCTGAAAAAACTCTGTAACAATTTATTTTTTTAAATAGGTAATGGCTAAACTAAAATAAAATCTGTCTCCAAAACCTCTGTAACAAAATCCGAATCGTAAATGTCCTAGCAGCTAGGATTACACTCATCACGCCAAGCAACAGCTGAAGTTGTCAGTTGAAGTGAACAAGGACAGAGAAAAAGAGTCACCTTGCCCCAGGCCGCTGTGTAATAATCACCCGTATCTACTTGAGCGAGGGGCATATAAATATAATGTGGGACAGTGTCCACAGCCTGGGGATAGGCTCTAGACTTGGACATACCTGGGGGTGGGAGATGTGACCAAAATATACCAGCCAGGGGGCGGGGGAATGGACCATATACACTGGACTAGGGTGGGGCAAATGGCCATAACTCACATGGTATAAAGAAACCGAGTTCTTTATAAGGTTATCATAATTAGAAGATTCATTAGTATCAAGATTTGTATGTGTTATTTAGAGAATTTGAATCTGTTTATTAGATAACCATCATTAGAAGATCTATATACTCATTAGGTTGAAAGTTTTGATAGATTTGGAAGTGCTTTGTGCTTTAGGGGAATAACACTGTTTCAAGTCATCATTATATGCTGACCCCCGAGATTAATGTAATATATGAGATTTACGTCAGTATGGTTCTAATAACTTATGTCTTTATTAGACGATTTGGTTAACCCTTAAAGTGGTAAGCCCAATTTTGTCCATATTCCAACTTAATCAGCCTATTAAAAACCAACGAGAAGGTCAATTTTAGTAGAACTAATAACTGCAACCACCATTACCTGTTGAAAACCTATCCTGTGAATAGGTCTTCAACAACCCATGATGATCAGTCTTAAATCCCTAATTTAGCCTTTACTGAAGTTGTTTCTATGATATTGTACCAGTTTACTAAATTATTCTTAAATTTTATAGACAACGATGGAACCTTGACAATGGTGTTAGTTATAACACCGAAACGTTGCATATTAGGTGAAAATTCATTAGAATGTTTGTCTGTATTTCACAACTTCTATATGACCCTTAAATATAATAAACATACTTTTATGAACATGCTTAACATGTGATCCGTCTCTAATTGGGAAAAAAAAAATTCAATTTTATTTTTGGAATAACCTGTTGGTTTACACAATCATACCTCCAGCCCTTGGGTGCATTGTCTACCTACTTATATAGTCTGGATGGTACAGATAACCTTGAAAGGTGATGGACGCCCACAGGTGTCCGACTATAACATCTCTGCGGTATCATTTCATCTCCGATATCTATATCGATAACGCCAGGTTAGCTCTTCTACCTGACTTAATGTCCAGCTATAAAATATACGAATTAGCATCAGCGTGGTCAACAAATCCCTTTCACAGCTGGACCCTGGTTTATATTAAAGATTTATTCCCCTTGTCAACAATCCATGCATGCGACTTTCTCATCTACTTTGTTGGACTTTGTTGTACTTTGTTGTCTAGTCTGGTGGAATATGTCCTGGCAGATAATGGATTTAGCTCCTCTCTAGAATTGACGTCTTATGTTCATGTCACATGAAAGCTGGTTTTGATAAAATGTCGGGATATATCCTCTGTTTGTTTAAATCTTGCTCCTGTTTACTGACAGTATTTGACACTTTACCTTCATAAATATGCTAAGTAGTCCGTGAGACTTTGTACATACAGTAAGTGTCTTGATCCAGCTGAGTGGTGGTTTATGCAAGGCACTGTATCATATTGTGTTACAAAGCTGGCTTAGACATTGAAGCCATGCACTAAACAAACCTTAACGCTAACAATGTCTCTATTGATACGCTGTCGTACTTTTTTGTTTTACAAGTTACGCCTTGCATGCATAGATTCTAAATTAGGAAAATAAATAATTTGCATACACTTTAACTATGCATTTGAGAGTCAGGATAATAGACGATCAGTTTTATGTTATTGCATTAAAATACAGTTTACATATATTAAACATAACCCAAATTACATCAAACACTGCCTCAGAATATGTGCCTCAGACATATGATTGTTAGTCTTGCTCCAAGACTGTGGAATGTTTATAGAGGTATTTCACAGACTAAATTTTGGTCTATAAGATTGTGGGTAGCATCAGATGTCAAGTTTTTCTGTCTTGTCCTGGCTGTTAAAAAATCTGTTCTGTAGTAATTTTTTGCTTTCAAAAACTCTTAAAACACATTTAATCTAAAGCTGTTGAAAATCTATCCAGAGCAACTTGTTTACAAGAGCTCCTGCATCCTGCAGGCTAGTAATTCTTATCCTGCTTTAATCTGTTCAAAAGAGAAAATGATCCTGTTGTAACTTGTTAAAAAAAAAACTAATCCTGTGGTAACTTGTTTGAAAGAGCACCCTCAACAAATTACCACATGATTAGTTTTTGACATACAATTTAGATTGAAATTAGAAAACCGATCATGGGCTTAACACTCAACATGCTGAGAGTTTAAAGATAATTTTTTAAAATTTGAAGTAAGGCTCAAAGAAAAGGCAAATGTGCAACCTATCTGCCTCAAGTGACAAATTACGATATTTTTCGTGCAGCTTCTAGTGCAGTGAACCTGGGTATAATGAAAGAGAGCAACCTGACACGGGTTGACTGTTTCTCATTATGTTCAGCACTTGGGGGGAGAGGCAGTGAGGGTGCAGGAGATATGCTACTTCTTGCAAGCGAAGGAACATTGCACAGTATAGAGACAATTAACCATTAAAGTGCTAGCGGCTTCATTTCTGCTGATTGCACACCCTAATTTGTCAAAATCATTGTCTTGCGGCTAATCTAGTAATATGTTAAAATCATCGTCTTAGAGCAAAGCTACAACTGGAGTAATTTGTGTTAACCCTCAAAGTGCTGAGCACAATGTTTGCTCATTCTAGTTTTCAAATTCCATCTGAAACAAGCTGTTGAAAACCTATCCTGTGGTAATTTGTTTAAAAGAGCTCCTGCAGGAGCGCTTTTAAACAAGTTATCACAAGAAAGGTTTTCAACAGCAAAAGGTAGTCACAGTTTTAAGACTGGCTGAAATCAACTCAGCACTTTAAAGGGTTAAGTTACCACAGTGTGGTCACAGATTAAAGTCCAACTAATTTCATTCAGCCCTTTGAGGGTTAACAATTTTTACATGTGCGTATTCAACCAAATTTTCCCCAGCCTAATTCCAAGTCAAAATGGCTCTCTTGTTTTTCTAATTTGAAATTCTAATATCGGACAAGTCAATAATATTGGATATAATTATTGCCACGTTTGAAATTTAAAAAATTTACCTCAATAATTGAAATTGAATTACTTTAATACTTTGTTGATATTTTTTATTCTTCCGGGAATTTTATTAAAAAAAACTAAATGCTTAGTTAAGGCAAGAAACACTTAAAATGTTGCCATGTGTGTGTTGAAAACTTAACCTGTGGTAATTTGTTTAAAAGAGTTCCTACAGGAGCTCCTAATAAACAAATTACCACAGGACAGGTTTTCAACAGTGAAGGATGCTGATACAAACAAATATTACACTTAGAATTTTAAGGGTTAAACAAGTTTCATTTTTTATGGGTATCATTCGACATAAAGAACACAACATGAGGTTTGTGTAGCACTTACAGAAGAAAAGAAAAACCTCTTTATCAATTTGATATTTTTATGTCGCACACTCCCCATTTACCAAACAAAGACAGACTAAGCTTGTGACACCCTTCAAGTGGCCTCCTTCCTCCCTGTGCTGGGGCCGGCCACATCAGGCGGGCCATAATACTCCTAGCTGCCTTAGGCTACAGAGGCTCACAGGAGGAGCTGTCAGTTAGCCTCACACAGTACACGGTGCAGCAAGGCAGTGAGGCAGCGGAGGAGAGTGTCTTAGTTGGCTCAGTTGGCTCAGTGTGCACACTGTCAGTCTGCTCCAGCACTGCTGAAACTGTGGACCAGTGCAGTGGTATGTTACAGTGTGGAGACAGGGGAGAAATTCAGTGGGGCAGTGAAGAGTGTGTTAGTTGACTCAGTCCTCAGTGTGCGTACTGTCACTCTGTCCTCACTGCTGTGTACTGTGGATTAGTATGTTGCAGTGGACCAAGCTCCATATAGAGAAATGAGTATCAGTCCGGTGTAAAATGTGTAGGTAGTTCAGTACTTGCTGCAGTAAGGTCCTACCCTTGAGAGAAGATAGTGTGCACAGTCAATTTTGACACTGTGTTGTGTGACAGTGGACAAGGCAGTGCAGCTTCAAAGGAATGAGCCCCAGTTTGGACTGTTAGTACTGGCAACAGTGGAAAGTGTGTTTGGACTTGGCTCAGGGAGGTGCATCGGTTACTCTGGAGAGGAGGACGTAGTGTGCACACAGAAATCAGCTCTCACAAAAGCAGGAGCAGTAGTGTATTGGATCATATTGATAGCAGTGAGTGTATACACACATGTTATGGTGAGCTCTCACACAACATTGTACACAGTGGAGTAATACAGTTGTGTGGAGAGCTGAGAATAACTTTACACTTTGGAAGGAGCCCAAGACTGGACTGTACTAACAGCAGTGACTGTCCACACACCAGCTGTTCATCAGTTCTCCCACATGCTGTTGTATACAGTGGATTAATAGACTAGTGTGGTCAGTTAGCAGTGGAGCAATAGACTAGTGTGGTCAGTCAGCAGCTGACCCTTGACTTAGCCTTGTCTGGACTGTAAGCAGTGAGTGCATGTCCCTCCCTGGAGAGAGGCGGTGAACAAACAGGAGAGGATTATCTCATGATGTCTGTATCTACACACATGCCTGACTCCCAGTCAGTCTAGATCTCAATGTCAAACCTTGCAGGGAAGCAACACGAGACTTGGGACTGTACTGCGAGGTGACTGAACCAGTGGCGTGTGTTTTCTGGCATGTGGAGAAGAGAGCGCTGGGTTCAGTGGAAAAGACTGTACACATGTTAGCAATATGACTCTCCAGCTCAGTTACATGGATGAAACCTCCAAGGACTTTATCATTGAGATGTCTTGTTAAACATAGGCACGGTTCAGCAAGGAGTGTACTAATATCTACACACATGCTGGAATAACCATACATTGATGGTGCCCTGTTTAAAAGGATGTTATCTTTCATACTGTGAAGTGATGTGTGATCTCTCATGGATGAAACTTAGTGAGGCAGCAACAGATACAAAGTGAACAGCAGAAACTGAGTCTGACTCACTGAGAGACAACTCGGTGTCAATATTATGTATGTGTATTATATGAAGAAGTAGACAGCCCACACACTAATGTGGTGATGCGTCAGTGAATGAAGCGAGTGCAGGTGCTCGGTAGTGCAGAGACTAGAGACGCGAGGTGCAGACAGCATCACGTACAGCAAGGTCCATATAGCCCGGTTGATCCACCTCACACCTCCCCGACATGTGCTGGGACACATTGGCTGTCATATCATAGCCAGTCGGTGCAGTGTCGGCCCTCTATCTACATGTCTGAAGCTGGTCACTGAGGCAGTACACGCTGCAGGCGAGGCAATACACACGTGTGTCAGATGCAGCGACACACGTGTGTGAAGTGATACACATCTACCAGTAACGGTGTGACAAGACAGTCCACGAGATGGAATGTGTCATAATTTTTTATAACATAAGGCCGCAGTGTTACACAGTCGGGAAACAGGAGTAACGCAAACTAGGCAAAAGTGTATCGGAGCCAAACAAGAGGAGTAGCTTGAATCGCTGACCGAATTCTTTTCAAATTTGTATGGATATTGTATTTAGGAGATACTACATGGTTGATGGGTTTTTTACCTGTAGACAAATATCTACACTAAGCAGGTGAGTTACATGTAATTTGGTTTATCAGGTGTCACACGTGGTATGTGCTGATGTCTTGGAAATGTGACATGTTGTACTAAACATGTGTCACATGTTAATACTTCAGTGTATGATATTCAACGTATTGTACAAGCACACTGTAGATAGAGAATATTGTTTGTTGGTTAACCATTACTAATGTCAAAAGGTCAGTGAGATTTTATTAACCCCTTTTATGCTGAAATTGTATGACTTATAACTGTGGTGAACCTGTGCTGTTTAAAACCTATCCTGTGGTAATTTGTTTAAAAGAGCTCCTGTAGGAGCTGTTTTAAACAAACTACCACAAGATAGGTTTTCAACAGCCTATTTAAACTGAAATTTAGACACTGAAATGAACAAATATTGGCCTTAGCACTCAAAGGTTAATACATCAGTATGTGATACGCAACATATTACACATTATCATAGAACATTAGCAGTTATTTAGGTTGGAATGTAGGCTTGAAATCAACAAATGTTGGACTTGGCACTCAGAGGGTTAAATTCATTAGTGTTCGATATACAAAATATTGTACCGAGCACTCTGAACTTTAATTAGTTGGTTAACCATTACCAATGTCAGGGGAACATCCGCAATCAAGGTCCGTGAATATTTAATTAATCTCCCAGAGTGTTAACCCTTAAAGTGCTGAACTAATTTCAGTAGAACCCAGTGTCCTCAAAAATGTATCCAGTGGTATTTGTTTATAAGAGCTATTGCAAGAGCTCTTTTAAACAAATTATCACTGGAAAGATTTTAAACAGCATAAGGTAATTCCAGTTTTAACTTCTACTAAAATCAGTACGGTACTTTAAGAGTTAATGAATTAATAACTTTTAAATAATAAATAAGAATGAAAACAAAAAACTAAAACAGTTTGCACTAATGCTAGCTATTTATTTTAATTATTTACATATTTATGAACATTCGCAATTATATAAATTTAATTATTACACAAACATGTTCATTAGGCGAATGATCCAATAAAACTAAAATCGTTATAACAAGTGCACTTCCCCAAAAAACACTCCTTTTGGGGAAACGGCGCAGTTGATAACGAATTCGTTGGCTCAGTTGTCATAGTTTGTCTTTATGTATGAACATTTATATTCTATTTTTCCCCCAGATTGGTGCTTCTATATTCGCCAGCAACATCGGAGCTCCGCTCTTCGTGGGTCTGTCTGGAACTGCCGCTGCTTCTGGTATTGGGGGGATGATCTTCGAGTGGCATGTAAGAAGACATTGTTACAAGAGGTTTACCGTGGTGCCGTTTCTCAAAGCCGTCGTAAATTTACGACGTCGTAAATCACATCACTATGCTGATGTGTTGCCTTACAGTTGCCGAAAATTATTACAAACTGTGTACGTTCCAAAGAAAAACAATTTTTTCTTTGGAAAGTGCACAGTTAACAATTACTGTAAACAGTGAAATTTTTGCGTCGTGAAATTATTGCGAATAGCACACCCTAGACGTTACTGCGTCGA
>JAULCD010095899.1:0-11598 GCA_032361085.1 Calliostoma canaliculatum
GTCAGAAATTAACGATGGCCATTGGTGGAATTTCATGGTTTATGAAGTCTGGGTGCAATTCAGCTGCCGAAACGCTGCGTTCTTAAAAACCATTTCTCTGGGTCAGTGAGTTCAGTTTACACATTTCAAAATTATGTATCTTTTTTCTTTTGAAAGTGTATGGTTTACAACGATTTAGCGGTAATGAACCAACAATTTTGAAAGGAACGACACATAGCAATAGAAAAATTGAACAGAACTTATTCAGCAGATTGCTATTGATTTTAAAAATTTCTATTTGAAATTTCATCAAACCAATGGAAATTTAATTTATATAATTTCTATACATTTTTGTCGTGTAGTCTACAACGATTTTAAAATTTGTAAATTGAACCCATTGGCTGAGTGTGTACGTAAAACTGCTGACTCATGCCTGTGTGAGGTTTGACAGACGCGGGCCTCACAAATGTTTGTTTTGTGGGGTTTTTTTTTAAATTTGATAACGTAGCGTTTACTAATATAAACCCACTTTATTCGTAAACGCTGCGTTATTAATTTTTGAGAGAAAAAAAATAAGGAATAACGTTATTTATTATATGTTACTCATCTAAGCTATTCTTTAATGTTATTTTAACTGAGGATTGGTTTTAAACACTAGAAAAAATGTATAGAAATTATTCAGCGGTTTTCCATGGGTTTGATGAGATTTCCTAAGGAAATCTCATCAAACCCACGGAAAACCTCTGAATAATGTCTACACATTTTTTCCAGTGAAACATGTTTAAGTATACCTTTTTCAAAGTTATTTATTCTTTAAGTTAAATAGGTTGTTTTTGCTATTATGCTAATATGACTGAGCTAACAAACTACTGTTTTTTACAGTGGAGTATACCCTTCACTCTGTCAATTCTTAAACACTACGTAACTTCACGATATCTTTTATTGTAATAACAACACACTTATTTTACACGGAAGTTCCTTCAAAACTTCCTAGTGACAATAATAGGTGACAACTAAATCAGGAAAGTCAATCACGATCCGTGATGATATCAGATTATGTTAACCCTCCAGCTGCTAAGAACAGTACATATAGTAATTGTTTTCAATGATGGAGTGGGGTTGGGCTGTGAGGGTTAGGAGTTGAGTGGTGGGGGTTAGGAGTTGGACTGTGGGGGTTAGGAGTTGGGCTGTGGGGGTTAGGAGTTGGGTTGTGGGGGTTAGGAGTTGGGTTGTGGGGGTTAGGTGCCGAATGGCACTGGTTCCAAGGCGATCTACATGAATTAGTAATGTAACGATACATCGAAGTATCGATTGATTGCGATGGCTGATCTCATGATAGTACACGATTGCAACTTCAAAGAATCCATACAATTTGCGATAGTCTAACTATCGATAGTTTCGATAGTTAATTTGTTTGGTACATTTACTTTCTTAAACAAAAACGTAAAAACAACTTTATTGGTTACATGAAGTGGAATTTTGTATTAATAATGTGTTTGAGGGGTCAATTTGAACCTGTTTTCTTTTCATGTCTTGTTTTCCTTACAAATAATATCAGAAAATGATATTTATCTTGATGGTGTCAGTCAAAATGCTGAAATATATGCTGCTATAATTGCAAGTGAAAACTATCACAATAGTAGAGCCACTGTCGCAATAATATCGCAATAGTTATTTTAACTATCGTATTAGTATCGCAATAGTAAAAAAATGCCTCAATAGTGACCCCTACGATCTATGTGCTACGACAGCCGTAAGCCAATGTTAGATTTTAGCACTTAGCCTAAGACCGCTTGAGGAACGGATGCTGTTGTTTAAAAGAACTGTTATGCGTGTTCAGTTCCTTCCTGTGTAGAAGAGATTAGTGCAGCAAAATAACTTGATTCTAACCCTTAAAGTACAAAGCGTAATACGTGTTGGTTTGATTCAGTGTCTAAAGTCAAACCTTAATAAACTGTTGCACACCTACCTTGTTGATTAATATACTACAGAATATCTTAATACCCTTCCTATAAAACAAAAATGTAGCCCTGAATAACTCTATTTAACCCGTGAGAGTTAAAGTGTAAACATTGATTGTTTTAGTGTTAACTTCGATTGTTTTACTGCAAACCTTGATTGTTTTAGTGTAAACTTCGATGGTTTTAGTGTAAACCTTGATTGTTTTAGTGTAAACCTTGATTGTTTTAGTGTAAACCTTGAATGTTTTAGTGTTAACTTTGATGGTTTTAGTGTAAACGTTGATTGTTTCAATGTAAACCTTGATTGTTTCAATGTAAACCTTGATGGTTTTAGTGTAAACCTTGATTGTTTCAATGTAAACCTTGATGGTTTTAGTGTAAACCTTGATTGTTTTAATGTTAACTTCGATTGTTTTAGTGCCCAAATTCAAATCTAAATAGGCTGTTCAAAATCTATCCTGTGGTGATTTGTTTAAAAGAGCTCATAGTTTTTTTTAAACAAATCACCACAGGTTAGATTTTAAACATTACAAAACAATTATAGCTTCAATTTTTAAATTCTGCACTGTAAGGGTTAATGTCATGTTAAGAAATTATCTCAATATAATGTTCATGTTATGATACCGAACAAGGATTAAGGAAGTATAAATTATTGTATGGACTTTACAGTATGCAGTTATTGCACTTGTCACTGTCTTAGAAACTGGAGCACTCTCAGGGCGCTGTACATAATCTCTCACACTGTGGATAAGTGTTGTGTCGGCATTCGTGTGTTGGATTTTAATATAAATTCTGTGGAACTATGTGTACTGGTAGAGTTTTGTTTTAATAATGTTTTCACATACCAAAATTGTTGGTGCCAGGACACATGAAAATTGACTCATAGATGAATATCTTAATAATGATGCATTGTCTGTGTGTTTTGGCAAAACAACTCTATTAGGTTATATTCTTTTTCTTTAACGACAGGACCGTTAATAACCTTGATGGTAATAAAAAATAATAATTAAAAAAAACAGGGATCAAATTTTACATTTTTAAAAATATGACCGGATGTCAAACCGTTTGATTGAGTTATAAAACATTAAGCTCATGCCACATAAAATTTAAAATATTAGTGTGTGTGTTGTAAAAAAATGTTTTTAAATGTTTTGTACTAAATTTATGTCAAGAAGAGAAGTTCATATGACCTAGAAGGCATGTCTGAATAGACATCATCGATAGTATATGACACCTACATGCATGTTGACTTATCCATTTGGGTGCCGGGTCACAAAGACACCGTAAATATACGACCTCGTAAACTATGACTTTCACCTAATGGTCATCGTATATTTACGACCTTGCAAACCATGTCACTGAGCCAATGGCTCAGTGACATGGTTTACGAGGTCGTAAACTTACGACGGCTTTGTGAAACGGTACCCTAATAAAGCAACGGGAATAAATATTATAACCATGTCCTGCTCTACCGTTGGAACCGGACATGCACATTTATGATAAACGTCAGATCTTTTTAACAATAACTGAAAATATCTTTACGACAGAAACAGTGATTATTCAATGGCCAAACACTTATTAATCTTCTCCCTCTTAGCTTGTTATGTATATATATATACTTTGTTTCAGAAGCCAATTAAACACGCAGCACCCCCTGTGAGGTCTTCAGCTGTTTTACGTGTGAGCACGTGGTAGGAGAGTCTACAATGAGAGAGGGCCACCCGTTGCGACAACACTGATATGTACACGTGATTGATAGGCGGGGCAGCTCTTAAATCAACGATGGCTGGTCGATTTCTTGTAACTGTCGTTGCAGGTGAGGGTTTTTCCTTTTGATAACGACTCATTTGTTGATGACTTAAGTTGACTATTCATAGCCAATATCTTGAAATATTATTGATCATCGATATGACATTATCCTCATAACTGTCAGTTATTTCTCCTTCCTTATTTGCGTCTACTTAGCACTTTAATTTAACAAACAAGGCTTTTTTTCTTTCGAAATCCTAACTTTACAACGGTTTTGGCATGTGTAAATGAGAGCCGTTGGCCCAGTGCAGTAACACAGGAAGTTAACAATGAAAGAATACGACAGTTTTTGTATATATAGAAGTTGAACGATTTGTTCTCCTTATATTTTTGCAACATATTTTAAAAATATATACGCCACGGTTTCTTTATAATTTGTATTTACAATGTGTTTCTATGTAACGTAGTTAAGAAACCACGTTTCAATTTCTACTTTAAAATACAATATTTTACACCCACGTTTTAGTGTTGCTGATCGCGGCAAGAGTGTCTGGGGAAACTACAGAAACGCCAGCAACTACTGACACAGCGACGACACAATCTCCAACGACAACGACAACGACAACTACAACATCTACACCATCTCCTACGACAGCAACTACGACTATAGTCACAACTACTACCACAACAACTACCCCTTCCCCAACTACTACTTCTTCCACAACAACAACACCACCACCAACAACAATTATTCCTACGACAACTACAACGCCATCGTCTACAACTACAGCAACAACTACCATGACGTTGACGACTACTACACAGGCCACGACAACACAATCCCCGATAGTAGCGTCTAGTCAAGAGAAAGGTGATAGTGTTTACTAACAACGAAATTACCTGTTGTTGCATGTTCAAATCCATTTTGCACAGGAACACTTTCTTTAGTCTGGGATTTAACTTTTCGTGCAAATGCTAGGCCTTTAGACTTTAAAATAAATGCCAAAATAATGCTTTGACGTTAAAAATTAACTAGTCACTAACATGTATAGCGTAGGGTTCATTAATGTTAGTTCCTTATGAAGAAGTTTGTTTGAGGTGATGTGACATGGGAACTTAGCCCTCAAGCTCAGTCTAAGGGTGTTCTACCAAAGATTCTACATGCCAAAGACTACATGGTCCAGTGCACAGCTAATACCCTGTTCCTTACCTCAAGAGCACTGAATTGACTAGTTACGCATAATTAGACATAATACGTTGTTACTGAACCAGTTTTAATCCTCTACTACTGTAATTCTCTAAGTACTCCGAATTACTCCCTCTATACTTCCTCCCCGCTGTTCCACTATACCCATGGGTATGGGCACAATTCTGCCTTGACTTTCTGTAGAAATTTTAGCATGAAGAAGGTTTGTGAGATAACAAGGCTAAGCCGTCTTAACTTTCATCTTAGCGCTCTCTTACAGAGAGCGCTAAGATGAAAGTTAAGACGTCTTAGCAGTACTAGATTTGTGTGGAACGATACCTTGAGGGTTATAGTGTATAGGTTGATTTTAATAAATTGATTTAAATATGTTGATTTTGCAATATCGTTGTCTCACACTCATACGAATGTTGTTGAAAACCTATCCGGTATTAGTTATAAGCGGTATAAGCTTTTTCAAAAATATTACAAAAAAAGTTTTCATCAGCGTATGATTGTTACAGTTTTCAGTTGTACTAAACTCAGTTGGCGCTTTACGAGTTGTTAATTGATGTGTACGAATTCTGGTCTCGTTCCATAAAGTTCTATTAAGACTAAGACGTCTTAACTTCCATCTTATCGCACTCATTACGAAGAGAGACGAAAGTTAATACCTCTTAGCTTAACAGTAGTGGTTAAGCTATACGCAAAGTAAGCCATAAGAAAAATGTATCGCAACACCCAGATATGTATGCTGTCAAGTGGCCATGTTGACATGTATATACAGAGGCAATATTGAAATAAAATTTATGGCATGTCATGTCCTCCATACCAGTCATGATGAGATGCATGTCGAGCACGTGTCTGATCTACAGCACAGGGGCAACATGTACCCCTTGCAACGTGAAAATGTTTTGGAGATTTGGCACTGTATTGAGTAAAGGTTACAAATCATTGTTTCCTCTGTCAAAATTTAGCAATGGTTCCTCGACAACTCAGTACCGAAATAAGATGGCAGGTTATTAGAATAAGCAATGCCTGTATGTCAATGAGAGAGATTGCACAGCAGCTGGGTCGCCATTCTTCCACCATTAGTCGATTGTTACGAAAGCATCATCAGATTAATGACGTCAAAGACCGCCATCGTCCTGGTAAACACTACTGTACGTCATTAAGAGGATGCTAGTCTTGCTCCAAGACTGTGGAATGTTTGTAGCGCCTTGTGAACAGTCTATAAAATAAGCAAGTCTAGGAGCTACTCGGTCTTCAGAAAAAAAACACAGCTTTTTGAAAAAGTGGAAATTGAAAAAAATATTTCCATAGACTAAATTTTGGTCCAAGAAGATGCAGCTCTCATGAGGATTGTGCAGCGCTTTCCTTTTGCAACAGACATTTTTATGAAAAGGGACCGGTTACTTCATCGTCGCATATGCCAAAATGGAAAATCCATTGGTCTGACGAGAGTCGCTTTCTGTTGTTCACGACAGAGCACATGTTTGGCGACGTAATAATATGACATATGTTGAGAGGAACACTCTGAAACAAGTTCAATTTGGCGGTGGCTCTGTTATGATCTGGGGTTGTTTGTTATATGACTTCAAACTGACGCTGGAAAACAGTAAAAGGCAACCTTAATGGATACAAAAGAGAATATTTGACAGGGTTATACTGGCTTATTTTAACAATGTAAACACGAGGCCAGTCTTCATGAATAATAACGCGCGACCACGCCATACGCGTGTGGTTGTGGATTTGTTGCGTCAAATAACCATTAACCTACCTTGGCCAGCCAAAAGCCCAGACATCAATCCCATCGAGTATATCTGGGACATTATTGGACGTAATATTCGTCAGAGGGAGCCACCAGTTCAGAATGTTGATGCATTGGAACAGGTACTACACCAAGAGTGGAACATTTTCACACAGATTAGACGGGTCATTAATGAATCATGATTCGAGTTGAAACAGGTTACACTAAATACTGACATTTTGCCCTGTTTTACAAATGCCAAAATAGCACGTTGAAAATTAGTGAAATATCCGATCTAGTACAGTACACACATGCATGTGAAAAACATCCGGGAGCTCGGCATCTCTCAGCAGTGGACAACCGTTCTGTGTGACTGTAAGGATAGGATGCAATACTTGCACCAATCTTGATTCGTCAGAACCAGCCGAGACTCGCAGGTTTCACAGAGCTATACTAAGTGTCATAGATTCATTAGTGTTTTCTATGTGCATTACATGCTGTAAATAGCATTAATAAAGAACAAACTATTATTTTACTATGACAAGTACAAAATCAAAAAATGTTGAGCAAGCATTGAAAACAAAATTATGCGTCTGATATATGAAACTTTAACTGATGAATCCCAACCAAAATTTAGTTTTATCTACACTGGGCTCGCCTCACCTGACTCTGTAAAGACAGTGGGGCAACAGGCTTGGTTCACAATAGGGGTGACTATTAAGGCCGTTTTGACTATTGTGATACTATTGCGATAGTTAAAACAACCATTGCGATCATACTATTGCGATAGCAGCATTACTATTGCGATACTATGCGATAGTTTTCACTAGCAATTATAGCAGGCTTTAGCAGCATATATTTCAGCATTTTGACCAACACCATAAAAATAATGATAACTTTCTGATACTACACTGGAAAAATGTATAGAAATTATTCAGCGGTGTTTTCTTGGTATGATGAGATTTTTTCTAGTGCTATTTGTAAAGAAAACAAGAAGTTACAGAAAACAAATTCAAATTGTCCCCTCAAAAATATTTCATTACAAAATTTCACTTCATGTGACTAGTAATGTTGTTTTGTATATTTCTTAAGAAAGTAAATGTACCCAAAAATATAACTATCGAAACTATCGATAGTTAGACCAACTATCGCCAATAGTATCGATAGTTTCAAGTTGCAAGTGTACTATCGTGAGACAAGCAATCGCAGTCAATCGATGGGTCAATGTATCGTTACACCACTAGTCAATTACGTCAAGAAACAACGACCACAGATGTGTAAAACGATGGGAAACGAACCATCTTTTCAAAGATGAGAAAAACCCCAGCTAACTTTAAACAACAAACTTCATTTTAAAATAAGTTTTTTATTTGTAGCTGTATGTGTGCACATTAAATGACAATGCAAAACGTCAACTTTACCGTCAACGTCAGAGATTTAAATCTGTATTGTAGGTAGAAGGCATAAACGCAATCTAGATAGAACAGTTTTAAGCATAAGTTATTTTTAATCGGTGACAAACGTTATTTCTACAAGAAGACCAGCATGACTTACTTTACAGATAACATACACAGCGAATTCGGCGTCATAATAATGACGATTTAATAGAAAAAAATGTATATCAATTATTCAGAAGATTTTCATTGGTTTGAGGGGAAATCTCATCAAACCAATGGAAATCCGCTTAATAATTTATATACATTTACTCCAGTGATTTTTAAAGTTAAATGGATGTTTTGTAGAGTTTTTTTTTTAAATTGTAGCTAGGAATTTTTTTTCAAAATGTAGCTACAAATCATTAAAACAAACACAGCGTGCTAATTTACTCTAACTAAATTAGTTAATCAGAGTCAATGAGATAAAAACCCTTTCGGCATGCAAGGGTTAATAAACAGGCGTTCAGTTATCAAACGGTTACTACCTGGGACAAGGGTCATGTATCGGAGTACTTCCTCAAGGTAGAGTCACCGAGTTGTGACGTTAATTATCATCAACATTATCTGCAAGTTCAAGCACTAGCAAAAATTTTAAAATTACTCAACAGATTCCTATTGATTTCCTTTAAAAATCTCACCAAACCAATTGAAATTCACTGACAATTTCTACACATTTTTTTCAGTGATGGCACTCGGGTCACTGAAACATGACACTGTGACAATCGGCTAAATTATTCTGTGTAAGGTGATGTAAGTGAAACACGTAGAGTAAAAATGGTTTTATCCTCACTTGGCGCGTGCCCGGTTTTTACTCCAATCCTCTTTTTAAAATCAAGAAGTTCGCTAACTAGTGGCGAAATTGGATGTTTTTATTTTTTTTAAATTGGTACATACCTTGTGTACCAATAAGTTGCAATGTATGACCTGCGTCACATTTAAATAAAAAATAAATCTAAAAGTTGAAAACTGATATGCCAACCGTTACAAAATAATTGGGCTTCATCGCAAGTATTTTAATAATCTATAATGATCCTTTTCATCATCACGGCAACGAGAACTACAATCATTAAGTTTTAATACTAATCATAGACATCTTGTGTGTGCAGTGGAGTTTATAGCAATCTTGAATGATACCGTTATTGAACGAGACGATACTGACGGGCTGTTGGAATGAAGTCAGTTTTAACGACGACAGCTTTACTTGTTCTTTGTTGTTGGTTACAATCAAAGTAAACTCCTGGGCCCCGTTTCACGAAGACGTCATAACTTTATGACGTCGTAAACCATGTCACTTGGTTAAAAAGTTTGGCCTACAAATGCAAAAAAATCGTTGTAAACTGTGAAACTTGTTTTTCTTTGGAAAGTGCGCAGTTTACAAAGATTTTTTGCATTTGTAGACCAAATTCATGAACCCAGTGACATGGTTTATGACGTCGTAAAGTTATGACGTCTTTGTGAAACGGGGGCCTGGCAGATGTTTCAGTACATGTCCCTCAAAGGAAATGATAAAGGTGGAATATTTATCCATGGGAATTAAGACCGCACTGGTCTATTTAACCATTTAATAGAGTTTAGCCTAACTTAAAACTCTAACCAAAAGAGCTATGTTACACAACTGACTACAAAATGGTTTTTAATCAGCCTATTTAGAAGGACATGTGGACAAATTCCAGACAAAGGTTAAACTTGGCACTAAAGTTTACGTGTATTGAATGTGTTTAGATCAAGTCAACTGCTCACAAGTTATTACCCTTATCTCTTAAGAGTCTACCGTGTAAATCTGCAACTCAACCACACATGGAAAACTGTGTAGAATATCACCAGCATCAGTACTATTTACATGAGGTTTCTTTGGACCCCGCCATTGCGTAATTCACGCATAGAATAATGAAAGTTCAAATTCCACTGGGCATTTAATTATTATATCTAAAACACATTGAAAAATACTGAAATCCAGTTGAAAACAAAGGCGCACTACAAAACACCAAGCAGAGCTATGGTAAACATACCTTTAAAATGACCCCTGATGTATAATTTGATATCTTATTAAAATAAATTGCTTTGAAAGTAACGCTTAAACCTAAGTGTAATTTTCCTTTTAAAAGATTTATTAATCCACCCTTTTACCTGCCGCTGCTACTGGTACTGGTACTGCTAGTGCTATTATTATTATTATTATTACTACTACTACTACTACTCCTACTACTACTACTACTACTACTACTACTACTACTACTACTACTACTACTACTATTACTACTGCTACTACTACTACTACTACTACTACTACTACTATTACTACTACTACTACTACTACTACTACTGTTATGTAGCTGCAGATTATAAAACATTTAATATATAGGAAAGTGAGACGTGTTTATGTTGTCTTACAATTATATCTATTTACAAATACTAACAATTACTTTTTTCTAAAATACAGAACTTTACAACTAATATTGTAGAAGGCTTCGTATGTGGCAACATCGGGAATGACATTCTGTATGATATGGTAAGTGAGTATGTTCCTGTACATCATTCACAAAGGAAAAAACCAAACAAAGCATTTTGAATGGCATTTTCAGTTATATGGCAGGAGGAAAACCTGCATCACCAATGTGGATATGTAACGCAGTGAAACCTGCGAAATTCGGCTTGTACCTGTGAACCAAGAGCGTTGCTGTGTTAGAGCAATCCACTCTGACTTCACTGCATGGTTTCCATTTCTAAATGAGGCCGATCCTCCTAGGCAAAATACGAACTCAGACCTCTTGCATCAAAGTCCAGCACACTGACCACTGCGCTATCACGACCCTCGTCCTTAATTAATTATGATATACGATAGATATCATTCGTTAACTTAACAATACAACTTTAACCCTAGAAGTATCAAACTGATTTGGGTAGGAATTAAAAGGGTAACTACCTTGTGCTGTTAAAAAAAATCTATCCTGTGATAATTTCCTGTAGGAGCTCTTTAAAACAAATTTTCACAGGATAGTTTTTTAACAGACTTTTTAGATTTGAAATTAGACAATGCAACATTTAGCTCTTTAGGGGCTTTTCTAATCAAAGCATGACAGGAAAGTTTAATAGCCTATCTATATGTGAATTTAGACAATGAAACGGACAAAAGTTAAGCCTGGCATTCACAAAGTGAAACTAGTTTGCTGGTTACAAATGCACCATTCTACTTAATGTTTCAGTGTGAGCGGTTTGTTGGAAGACTTGTACTGGCGTTTTTGAACGGGGCAGCAGGCTCGGCGGTAAGTACACTTATCCTAGATAACTCTATTTGTAGGGGTGCAACGATACACTTAGGCCCAAAAAAATAAATGTTGTGGTTCCGATTACATTTCTTTAAAATTTAGGGTAGTTCGGTCGGAATTGTTTTATTATTATTTTTGAATTTTTTTTTTCTGATATCAAAGTTTAACCCTTAAAGTGCTGAGTGGATTTCAGCCAATCTTAAAACTGTGAACACCTTGTGCTGTTGAAAACCTATCCTGTGATAATTTGTTTAAAAGAGCTCCTGTAGGAGCT
>JAULCD010096010.1:0-11597 GCA_032361085.1 Calliostoma canaliculatum
ATCTTGTAGTATTATTTTTAAAAGACAGGTAATTAGTTTTAAAGGCAAATAAAGATTAAACTTTAAACAAATCATAATAACAGCAAATAATAATCTCAATAAAACCTTCAAAGTAACATACTGACATTGCAAATAGCAAGCAACAATATTTCAGCTGTGCAAACGTTAACATAATGATCGTTAGATACCTTAACCACATTACAATACTTCAACAATTTATTTACATTGTCACAATCTCACCACTTTACAACTGAATTACAAAGTTTGGTCAGTTATTATTGCAAAGGGGTCGATGACTTGTGTGTTTTGAAGTGGTCAACATTATACACTCTGAGTTATAATTTTAAATGTCTGTGTTATAAAAACTACTCGCTGATTAAACCTTATCAGAAAACAAATGACTAATCACATATCAACAAATTATAACTTAATTTAGCCCTTGGAGTTATTTTTAACCTGGTTCGTGTAAACATGTTCAACGAAGTCTCAACACTAAGAACGCCGAGTTGTGTTAAGTAGGGCTTACAACTGTGAACATCTTGTGCTGTTAAAATCGAACCTGTAGTGATTTGTTTAAAAGAGCTCCTAGAAGGAGCTCTTTTAAACAAATTACCACAGATTAGATTTTTAACAGCATCAGGTTTGACGTCAGGTGTTTATGTTGACAAATCAACCTGTGAAGTTAAATGTTGAAATGTTAAAATCAACATATGATGTCATTAGTGATTAAGGTGTTAATGTACTTAAGAATTGTTATTAACCTGTTATGCAATGTTATGCAATCTAACATTGATTAACAAGGAATACTCGTTTACATGACTTCTATTTAACTGCACAGCTTGAGTCATTGCTGATCAAACCCAACATGACAACTTATTTAAAACAAGGTTATTGTGCAGTGATGTAATCAAACTGTGTAATTAAAACCAAAACAATTTACTGTTAAACTTAACTGTTTGTTGTTTTGAAGGTTTTATTATTATTTTTACAGTTATTGAAATGTACAATTCTTATGAAAGCTGTGCGTATGGCGGGCGCTACCGGTAGAGCAAACAATGCTAACCTTTCGCGAACACCAAATGCCACCACTGAATAATATTGACGCACTCAACATTTATATCTACATTGCCGTTATGTTGTTTCAAAATTATCTTGATTAATAGTAGTTTTAGATCTTTCTCCACGTTTTTTAATAAATATTAGCATGTAATATTGTATCATAAAAGATTGTTTTATTCTTTAATAGGCTATTACAAATTATATTAGTTTATGTTTGTTTTGTTTTCAGATAAAATATGTCCATGCCAGAGGTGTACTCACAATACGACTTTTAAACTTTGAAAACAAGAAAGGAAGGACGTATGACGGGAGCTGTTGTGACCAAACGCCACTAGATGGCGTTACATGTCCTGATCAGTGTGATTACGTTATGAGGTTGATCGTCTCAGGACTAGGGAGGTGAGAACAACTTTATAAACCAGAAGATAAAGTCAGAATTTACAACTTATTATGCTCAATTACCACTCATTTACATACATGCTGAATAATGACATAGCATTTGTTAACATACCGAGTTTTTTATACGAGAAATTCTCCCCAAAAATCCGTCGTAAAATTTACTCTATTATTCTTCTGCATATTAGCACTTGTGTTTTAAGTAATAAGTTCAAAGTCTTAAGTCCGAAGTGTTATATAGTTAAAGTAATAATCTCATTTACTACTACCATTTAACATGTTATTAGTATTAACCTTATGTAAGTCAACCTTTGTTTGGAGATGCATTTAACTATCTAAATGTGTAACAGTTGATAATTGTGGTATACACTAACTATTTAAAAGACTCATGCGTTGCTTAAAAGATTTTAAAAAGTTAAAATATCAATGCCTGCCTTTTACTTTCAGAGCCAACGACCACGTATTTCTCTTTCACCGGCCTCTGAAGTATGACTCCAATGACATATCCTTCCAAAGGGAAGCCACCGACATGGTGTTAACCATCTTGTTCGATGATTGGCCCAAACTGGTGAGTTTAATCATTATTTGTTTTCTTGCCAAAATACTTAAAGAATAAAAAAAAGATACATTAAATCTTTGAGAGGCATTAAGAAGTTGTGTAAGAATATAACACATTTGGTTGTCAACTTCTTTACTGTCTTAACGCGACGTTTCGGTGAAGGTACTAACACCGTTATTAAGCATATGTTTGATTTGCTTGATAGCGGTGTTAGTACCAACACCGAAACATCGCAACAACGAAACGTCACAGATGTTTGCTCCTTCATCTGGTGAATGATGAAGGAGCAACCATATACTCCTAAACGTGGTGAACATATTCACGTCCACAAATCTTGAATTATATATTTTAGTTATTTGTTTAATTACAACAGAACAATCTATTAACTATTGTATATTCTACAAAATCAATCCTGGACTCTGTTCCGTAATGCAATCTCAGACTAAGTTTATCGTAAGTGCTCAAATATAACACTGGCCTACGACTGTTGTAGAGCAGAGATCTCTTTGGAACCGGTGCCATTCAACAGTGCTACGACAGTCGTAAGCCTATGATAAGAAGCAACTCCACAAGACATTGTTTAAAATTTTTCACTTACTATCATCTAAACACTAAGATCGATTTAAGTAACGAAGCCCAGTTGTGTTAAACAGGTGTAAATATATAAAGGAAGCCAAGTAACACACTGTATTAATCCTTTCACGCAGTCTATTAACACATATATTTTGTGACACAACGATTCCGTCATGTTGCAGGGTAATGTGAAAATGAATGCCTTCTTCTACGACTACGACGACGACGACCACACGACGTTGTTAGTGGACTGGTTTGAGAATGAACTGACCCGAACCGTTAAAAAGGGCAAATACCAGAGATCCACCGCCCTTGGCCAGAGACAAGCAAACAAAACCTCGTAAGTTGGCCTAATACAATATTCCTCTGAAACGTAGGTATTACAGCACTTGAAAAAGTGTATGGGAATTATTAAACTGAATTTCATTGGTTTGAGGAGATTTTCTATGGAAATCTCCTCAAACCAATGGAAATTCGCTTAATAATTTCTATACATTTTTTTCAAGTGACTGTTATCGAGCTATAATAACTTATTACAATTTATAAATAGTTGTTGATTTACAGATATATAATGAACACTAAACATATTTATTTTGTCAATAGAATATTAATATACTTTATATTTAATGTAAAATCTAGAAATCTATTCAGCAAAAATCATTTTTATTTAACATTTAGTCAGAAGCACACCTGTTGCGTTTAGACTTGAAACACTTGTACTAAATATTAATAAAGGTAAAATATTTGAGGTTTTTACTTTATAAATTGATTTTTATGTAGTTTTAAACTGTTTTCTTACGCATTTTTAACTTTAACTTTTCAGATTGGAGTTTGAATGGTCAGTCCACTGCTTCACAGCCGATGATTGTCTAAGTCCCCCTCCAGAATGGAAAAGTTGGCCCTGGGATAGAAAGAATGACCCCACGCATTCCGGTGTTTCGGCAGTTAGAACGACGTCCTTACCACATGTATCATCCACACTGAAGTCTGCAGATGACGTCGTAGCTCATCAATGGAAAGACGGAAAATGGAAGATGACTTCTGTGGCACCAGGCAAAATTATTGATGTTGACAGTCCAGCTATTGGCTCCAATGATGAGAAATTCAAGAATCTGAGGGAAGGAGAGTATGTCAAAATAAAAACAAGCGATCGTGATCATTTAAAGAAATTATCTTCTAGTCAAGATGAAGTTCATTCAAGATCACACAAGAAATCCTCTCGTAGTGAAGCGACTGTCTCAATGAAGAAACCAAACTCAACTTTAAAGTCAAGATATAATGGTGAAGGTGGAGATATGGACAAAGTCCCCATCGAGAGAAATCACAATAACTATGGTTCAGCCATGGGTTCACACTCAACTGGCAAATCATCAAAAGTTAAAAATGGCATAAACGGCAGGAATACCTATACTGGAAGATCGCCATTCGGAAGACCAAATGAAAGAACTAAGAATGGTTGGAAGCCAATAAAGCAACTTAGCCGTACTTCGGCACGAACACCAGGGCTAAGTTACAATTATGCTAGGTCTGGTGACATATCATCAGTCACAAACACAAAAACCGTGATAAAAGAAAACATAACTAAACGGCCATACCAAGATTCAATGTCTACTACAAGAAGAAAATATGTCACATCAAAACCTGTAAGAGTCAAGAAAGTAAAACTTGGCACACCCTTAAAGAAGAAATCAAGCATTCACATTAAGTCAAGAAAGGTTTTGAAGAATCCTATTACACCACTTTCGAAAACAAAAGCAAGTGCTGGGCCAGTTCGTACAAATCAAGGTTCTGTATCTAATAGAAAAACGAAAGTTTGGAGGCATTATAAAACAGGTTCGCCCTCCCAAACAGTTTCAACAGTAAGTACTCATCCTAAAAAGCGGGTAACTTCATCTAGAGGGCGTTTTGACAAAAAAGACACCGCCACATCTATATTTAGACCAACTGCTTCTTCAAAGTTAAAATTACCAACCCGAAAATACGCCTCGGACATCAGAACTACAGCTACACCACATCTTAGAAGTACTCACACCAACAATATAGACTCTGCCCATGCTAAGTCTTCAGGAAGTCCCTTTGGAAGCTGGAAGAGGAAGTATGGCCTTGGTTTGAAGAACAGATACGACCTTATGCACAAAACTACCAAGAGTGATGCAAAGGAGAAAAACGATCGGACAAATGTATCCCGATCTAAACATATGTCAAAACAGACAAATAGTGGCGATCAGTCAAAACAACAGGGTAAACAAAAAGAAGAACAGAAGATC
Organism: Calliostoma canaliculatum; assembly: GCA_032361085.1. Lineage (NCBI taxonomy): Eukaryota > Metazoa > Mollusca > Gastropoda > Trochida > Calliostomatidae > Calliostoma > Calliostoma canaliculatum. The sequence continues at coordinate 4,855 of JAULCD010096010.1, forward strand.
AGGAAAACATTAAAAAGGCAAAACGTCCCATCAAGGTCAAAATCAACAAGTTCGAAAAGCCAGACAAAGTTTTTGCCTAAATCTGTCCACACTGCTACAACAAAAGAAGAAATCCTGTTTTCGACAGCAGCACCTCCTACACCAAGAAGGGTCACCTTCAGACACGGGGTTTATTCAGGGGCTATATATACTACTGTTTCCAGCACGTTTAGACCAAACAAAGCAACGCATTATCCCAGCAATCAGCAAGATAAACAGAAAATCTTTTTTAAAACGACACATTCGCCATTGGCAGAAGCTGGAAAAGAACTTAATATAAATCTAAGTAAAATAAATTCATTGAAACCATTGAAAGACTACAGTAAAAATCATTCAAGCGAAGATCGTCAAAGTAAATTTGCTAAGTCCCGGAATGTGCTAACCACAACAATATCTACCAAGCATCAGAATGCAGATCATATCCACAAGGTTGAGACGTCAGGACTGAGAAGCCCTTTTAAACCTGTCAAGACAACAAATACGTTTGCTCTTCAAAACAATATGCTCAAAGAACTAAAGGATGTTGTACAAGATAACCTTCGCAAGTTAGTTTCATCTATTACAGTTTCGACACCAAGAACTGTTAAAGATAAAACAGACTCAATAGTGTTACAACGATCCACACAAAATACAGCGGGTCAAGGATCTTTCAAGAAAACGTCAACAATGCAAATGGAAACAAGACAGGATGTAACTGAAGCACCACCTCTAAATGCCACAACAACATTTGTGTATGCGTGGACTCATTTCACTCGCTGGTGGCAGAAACCAAAGCATACCCAAACTATTCCGACCCTAAAGGTTTTACCTGCAGGAACTAATGAAGGTAAAGTGTACAACATTGTTGACGAATATAAGAGAAGACAGAAGAATACACCAGACTCCTTTCAGAAGAATTTACAGAAAAAGAATTACAAATCTTTTAAGCGTTTTGAAAACTCCAGATCAAAAGTAAATCGCAAGAAAGTTAGTTTAAATCATAAAATTGTCACCCACCCCACCCATGCCACAATTAGAACTACAAAACAAAAATCTGTTACAAAACACGTAACAACAACGTTTACACCTGCACGATTGAAGATATCGGGAAGAAAGAAAACCTACAACCTATCTGCAACTCATACATCCATAAAAGTAAGAAAAATATCAAAGACAAAATTATCACCAGCATTCGAGTCTTCCACGACATTCAGTGTAAAGAACCCCTATGCACATAAAGGTTATAAGAAGACTAGTAGCCAAAAAACACCTTTTACAAAGAAGAAGTCAAAAGCTGTCAAAAGTTTAAAGACTACAAGTTCGAAGCCCAATACCATAAGACAATCATCAAGAACTACAGAAAAACTCTCACCAGAATTCGCAAGTGTTTCTAACTCAAAGTCATCCTATCATCAACAACAACATGAATGGAAACCTACAACGGCATTATACAAAACATCAACAACCACTCGTAAAGAAAAACTGTCAGGAAAATTGATACAAAATACAACAAAGAAAAACACCTGGGGAAAGAAGAAAACAAAGTCAAACAGAAAGGAAACAAAGCCAAGCACCAGAAATCCAATAAACAACCACCATGCATCTTATGGTCCAAAAACTACACAGGTTTGGAAATATGTAACAGGAAAGAATCAGTCAACCAATATTTGGCAAGATCTAATGAGCACAAGAACTATTACAAGTAGAAGAACAATTAATTATGAAACTACACCAAGTCTGAAAACCCAGGTTCAACGAAAGAAGTTGCCTAACCAGAAAAATCCTTTCCAGAAGAGCAGCAAAGGCCATCAGAACCTAGATAATACACATAGAAAAAGTTTTCAAGTTAAGAGTGGGAAAAACGTCAAAAAGTCGTGGCAAGGACATCCTCTAACATCATCACGCAACAGTAAAGACAAGTCACAAACGTCTAATAGCAGAGCAGCTATTCGGCCAACAACCAGTTCAAAAGTAATTAATAACAAGAAGGGGAAACAGAATAGTATGACCACTGTGTCTAAAAGGTTTACAAACAGTTCACCAAGAACGCAGAGCACACAGAAAACACCAAAGTCTCAATTTCAAACTAAATCAACAAGACCGGCAGGATCAACCTTCAGGACCAAAGCGAAGATGGATACTGCCACCAAGCTATGGAAGAGAAGAAAAGATACAGCAACTGCATCTAACCTGAGAAAGAAAGTATTCAAATCCTCAACTTTAAAGACCTATACTGTGAATAGAAGACCCCAAAAATGGTGGCAACGGAAGACTGGTCAAACAAGTACATTTGAAATTACACAGCACATTGTACCATCAACAACAACCTCCGTGTCAATACCTTTTACAGTCAATAAAAGGACAACAAAGACACCAACCCATAACGATGCGTCGACCCCTGCTGGTACTAGAAGACACAAAGGACACCAAACTTCCACACCATTCTTAGAACCTGTTACAATCAAAGTAAAGCCAACCAGGTGGAGGCAGAGACAACAGAACCAGAAGACCACTGATAACGTTAAAAAACAGACAAAACTACAGTCAACAACATTATCAGTAGCAGGTACAACAATTAACGTGAAACCAACCAAGTGGTGGCAAAGAAGAAAAGGCAAAACGATCAATGCCGATTCTAAAAAGATGCTCAAAGTCCCATCTTCTACTCCAATGACCAGATCTGTAACCATCAACGTGAAACCAACCAAGTGGTGGCAAAGAAGAAGAGGCAAAACTACAAATGCAAACTCTAAACATCTGTCTGAAGTTTTGTCTACTACTCCAGTGACTAGATCGGTTGCAATTCACGTAAAACCAACCAAGTGGTGGCAAAGAAGAGACAAAACTACAAGTGCCAACTTTAATAGGAAGTCTGAAGTTTTGTCGACTACTTCAATGACCAGATCTGTAACATTGGATGTGAAACCAACCAAGTCCTGGCAAAGAAGACGAGGCAAAAGTACAGAGGCAAACTCTAAAAATGTGTCAGAAGTTTCATCTACTACTCCAAGTACCAGATCTGTCACAAACAACGTGAAACCAACCAAGTGGTGGCAGCGAAGAAGAGGCAAACCTACAGACGAAAATTCTAAAAGGCAACCTAAAGTTCCGTCTACCACCACAATAACCAATGTTGCATTCAACATGAAATCAACAAAGGCATGGCAGAGGAGAAAAGAACAAACTAGTGCTACTGATGTAAGACAACGCACAAAAACAGCTTCTATTTCGAGACCAAATACGGCTAACACAGAGCCCACAAGAGTTTGGCAGAGGCGAAAGCAACAAACCACTTCTGAAAATACTGATTCCCCAGTAACAACATCCACCATAAAATCAGTAACATTTCGTGTGCTTCCAACAAAATGGTGGCAAAGACAAAGAGGCAAAACAACATCCAAAAATGACAAAAACCAAAATGAGTTTTCAACGACTGCATCCTCTAGACCCACAACTAGGAGAAACTTTTCTCCAACAAAATGGTGGCAAAGACGAACGTTGCCACCTTCAAGATTTAGAACTACAATAGATTCTGATAAGCAAAATTTGAATACCAGAAAAGATGCAGTTCAGTCGAATAGAATGAGCACTAAATCCTGGCTAAGAAAAAAACCCGAATCTAAAACTGTGGCCACCACGGTCGGAAGTGAGTCCGTCCAAAGCAGTACAGTACATCAGCCACATAAAATGCAAACTGATTCAGTCACTAGGCTCAGGAATCAAGGTAGTCACGTGGATACAACGAAACTAAATTCACAATCGACAATTCTTCCAACATCTATTAAAGAAGCTACCAACAGGTGGAAGAAGTTTGGAAGAAAAACAACTAACGCATATATTATCCCCAATCATCACACAGACTCTACCAACAAATCAGGGAGCCTGATGACAACACGACCTGTACCTGATGTAAAACAAGATAAAACGACAAAGTTAAACAAAACTCAACCACAAATAGAGAAGAAGAAAGGAGGTTGGAATTTATTTCAGTTCCTTCCAGATCTTTTGAATAAGGTACACAGTGGCGAATTATTTGACAGTCAGGGAAAGAAGAAAACAATGAATTCTATTACATCAGAAGCTGCTGGAAGAAAACCAAGTTTGAAGTCCAAAACTCCAATGATAAAAGTAAAATCCTCAACAAAAACTATAACTTCCCCTTCAACAACAGTTAAATCCAATCAAGTTCAGTCAAAATCAAAAATTTTCGGAACAAGCAAAATTTTAAAAATTTTACTCTCAACCTACCCAACAAATGACAAAATGAAACGTGTGACAACACCAACGACCAGAAAGATTCGTACAACAGTAAATGTCCCTAAAAGCACACCATCTTCAATGAGAGATCATAGCAGCAAGTTCAGAAAAACAGCAGGCAATGTAAAACGGGTGAAAACAACAGAAAAGACGACTAAACGTACACCAGCAAGTACAAGACACACAAGGAAAGTGGGCATAAAGAAGGTGACACCGCCAAGTTTTCGAGGAAAGTTACAAAAGTCAAAAGTGCTGTCTACAACAACACAAAGACGATCTGAATCTGACATTTCTACAAAAATAACCACTCCATCAGCAGTGCCATCAAATAAATACACGAACACGACAAGAACTTCCCCAACAGGAAAGAAGACAGAGGCCACAACAACAATAAAAGTATCAACTGTAAAAAAAACAAAACTAACCAAAATACTAAGGACAACTACAGAACAATTGGCAACTAAATCTATAAGAACAACAGATTCGTCAACATCACGCAGAGAAAAAGAAAAGATAACTAAAACGAATAAGATTAAAGTAAACGAGAAAATGACAACTATGAAGCCTAAAAAGATGAGTACCACCAAGAAATTTCCAAAGACAACTACTTACAAGCCAACAACGAAGACACAAAAATCAACGACAGTTAATGCGAAAGTAAAGACAACGTCTCCGAAAACCATTAATACAAAGAAGATTCCAAACATAGACATTAGTAAAGTTTTGTCTGACTTTAGGAATAAAAATAAGGTTTTCAAGAAAACTCTTGGAAAAGGCGAAGACGCGAAGTCACCAAAGGTGAAAAAGACAAATGTGAAATCCAAACCTAAAAAAGACAATAAAAAAATAGGTATTAGTGTTGACTTTAAAACAACTAAACCGAAACTAAAGAAGAACCATAAAAAAGTAAAAGTGAACTCTGTGGTTGTGCAACAGAAAAACAAACCTAAAGTAAAGAAGACCAACAACAAAGTGAAAGTGGACAAACCAAAAACAAAGAAGAATAACAATAAAGTGAACTCTGTTGTTGTGCAACCAAAAAACAAACCAAAAGCAAAGAAGAATGACAATAAGGTAAAGGTAAACTCTGTAGCTGCACAAACCAAACCAACAGTAAGTTCAAGATCCGACACAGGTCCTAGACTAAAAATTCCAAATGCTGGTATGTTTGTACCTGGGCCAGGACCCACGCAGATAGTGAAAATTGTAAAGACACAGAAGGACGAGAATGGTACTGTGCACAAAGAGGAAGTGTTCGTCGCGATCCCCAGCAACTCTGAAGCTCAGCACATCGGGCTCCAGGTAAAGAGGCTCAACATCCAGACAGTGTTCAACAGGTACTGGCCGGCCATCTTGGGACTCACGATAGGAACGGCGTTCCTGGTGGCAGCGGTCCTCACGTCCGTGGCCTGTAGAGCGCAGAGGTAAGTAATGTCTGGGTGCCGTTTCACAAAGACGTCATAAGTTTACAACGTCATAAATCATGTCACCCTGTTAGTGATTTTGGTCCACAAATGCCACAAATCGTTGTCAACTGTGCATTTTCCAAAGAAACACTTGTTTTTCTTTGGAAAATGCGCAATTGACAACAATTTTTGGCATTTGTTAGCCAATTCAATGGCCGAGTGACTTGGTTTACGATGTCATAAATTTTCGACGCCTTTGTGAAATGGACCCCTTATCAGATAATTCCTCAGTTTGAATCGTACATAAATGAAAACAATGCTTAACAGATTAGTACAAAAGCTTATGCTGAAAAGTTTTTTTAATATGTTTTAGCTACGATCGATTCTGTTAATGTCGGCTGTACAAAAATAAGGTTGCTCAGACACAAATTAGAGAAACAAACAAATAGATGACAGAGCCTGTTAGGCCGTTACTAAAAACACTTTTAAAAACAAATTCTTATTTCCTTCGTGAGGAACACAACGTTTAGAGTATATGCTTACTCTATCATCAGTAAATTTGTAAAAATGTTAATGTTTGAAGTGACTTTTTGCTTGCTCATATACATGCATTGTAACACTTTTTTACATTCAAACTTTTGTCCTGGGTCTTATTTAGTCGCATTTGTAGAATATATAATATAAACTATTTGAAAGCACAGGATCGTCATACGATTACTATTAAACTTAAACAGCACTAGGCACCGTTCCTCAAATCGATCTTAGGCTACGTTGATCGTAAGTAATTTATAAAAAAAGTTTTCTGTGGAATTGTTTCAAGTCATAGGCTTACAACTGTCGGAGCGCAGAAGTCTGCGATCTCTGCGCTAAGACAATCGTAAGCCAGTGTTTTGTTGTAGCACTTACGATAAGCTTAACCTAAAATTGCTTGATGAATGGCGCATCGGACTTATGTTTTGGGCTTACAATTTCATAAAAAGTTGTAACCTGTTCACTTTCCAAAACAAACGCTTGTTGTTTTAGTTGTAAAGTGCACAATTGACGACAATCTTTGCATTTGTC
>JAULCD010096121.1:0-11597 GCA_032361085.1 Calliostoma canaliculatum
GCCGAGACTCGCAGGTTTCACAGAGCCACACTAAGTGTTCCCCCTGCTGTAAAATCTGACCGCCACGATATAACTGATAAATTGTTGAAAATGACGTTAAACCCTAACTCCTTCACTCACTGTTCCATATACTATAACTATTGGTAGAATTATTTTTAAAAATAAAGATGGCCATGTGAAATCCAACAAATCTAGGATGGTACCAACAATAATGCCTAGGAAACATCCAAAACAAAACATCTTGCCTACATTCATTGGGTGGCGAGTACATCAAGAAAAATTGTGACTAAGATTTGGGCAACTCTCTAGACTGAGTGACTGGCAATATCATCAGTACCCATATACATTTATTGCCTACATGCAAACATCCGTTATTATCATTATTACACATTTACTACCTTTCACCAGTTACCTTATTTCCATGAAAGAGAAAAGAAAATTTGGTTCATAGTTTTTCAATAAGCAACAACGGAACAGTACAAGAATGCTTAATCAGAACTGAAATACACATGGGATACCTTGTAGCACCGATCAATAAACTGGCAGAGTTAGATTCTGGGACAAGACACAACAGTGTCAACTATGCAGATTCTGACTGACCCACATAATCAATAGAAATGAACAGACTGAAGCTGACTGAATGAAGGCACAGCTCTAGACTTGATCAGTGGGTCATTCAGATAATGTCCACAATGAGGCCAGTCGGCTATAAATAGACCCACTGCCTTAGACCATGTGGCCCATGGAGTAATCAGGGCACAACTTGTGTGTATACATAATATCAACCGGCTTGGCATGGTGGTTTTATAGATCCAAACATTAACCCTAAAAGTGCTGAATTAATTTCAGCCAGTCTTAAAACTATAAACATCATGTGCTATTGAAAACCTATCATGTGAAAATTTGTTTAAAAGAGCTCCTGTTGGGGCTCTTTTAAACAAATTACCACAGGATAGGCTTTCAACAGCCTGTTTCAGTTGGAATTTGAAAACATAAATGGTCAAATGTCGTGCTGAGAACTTTAAGGGTTAAAATGTCTGTTGTCAGAGATTTATGAATGACTGATGTATTTGCTGAAATTAAAGAATTAATCGTAGTTTGATTGTATTGAAACTTAAGTGCTAAGCGGAACCTTTAATCATGTCAGTGTTTAAATACTAGTTTAGAAACGCTGTTAAAAAACTATCCTCTGGTAATGTGTTTAAATGAGCTCCTGCAGAACCTCCTTTGAACAATTACTACAGGATCAAAGTTTTAACTGCTCAAGGTAATCAGTTTCAAGTCACACAAACCACAATTCCTTACTCTAAGGGTTAACAGATACAAAGTGATTCTTTCTCCAATAATCAAAATTTTCACAATCGCCACAAATTTATTATTCTTTACAGAAAATCCGCACATACTATTTCACAAGATAAAATGGGGAATATTTGCACATTCTAAATCTTAAAACATAAATGTAAAACAAATAAATAGATCTGGTATCGAACAAACAGATGTGCTCAACAAATTTCAGAGAAAGCTACTTTAAAACCTGACATAAGATTTTATTGATACTACCATATCTGAAATAAAAGTATTTATTGCCTTAACTTTTGCCATAGAACTGGTAGTTCAAAGGAATACAAGACCATACTGGGAAATTGATGAGAGTACGGCAACCCAATTTATTCCATCCACAGTGCGGCAAGAAAAACTGGTTGTTGATGTGCTTTTCCAATTTCACAGATAAGACGCTTTGGTGCAGAGGTTAAACAGCATATTCGAACTCAAAATTTTCTTGTTGTCTACCAGAACATTATTCATCAGTTTAGCATTATATACAGTCCTCACTCATGTGTCTTGGGTTGAAGGGACAGCAATATAGCACAGCATCTTCACTTCATAACAAAGTATTAGTGACTTCACAAATATTTACTGTTGTAAAAATAAGTTCATGTTGAGTAACAAGAACTCGTTAAATCCTGTTGGTCATGATGTTTTATGGACAATCTTTTCATGGATGCGCTCAAAGATTATATTTGCAAAAGCTACTTATTCAAGGGCATCTACTATGTCCCCATGTTTTTAAGTCAGTGGTGTAACTTTGCATCAACCACAAAGAAATTATTGGTTATCTAAATTAATAGGGAACAAAAAGTTGGAGAACGAAGACATTTTTGTCATGCTGATGAAAATTGGATGGTTATGTAGCATCATAACAAGAAATACATTGGCAGCATATACCTTCATTATGACTTGGGGAAAAAACATTGTGTAGCAAGAAAAGTGGTCAAGGAACCCAGCATTGTCACTAATGACAAATACACGGAGAGTTGACAGATCCTACCAGATGTGGCTGTACATCCCTTTTTGTGCAAAAATTATCAAGTATTGAAAAAGTACTTTTTCTTCTTTTGAACCTTGCATTGGTACACTCGCTTGTTACCTTCTAAGGTGCCTCTTCCAACAACAAAATCTTGCAAAATACAGTGAAGTTATGAAGTCTCTACTTAAGCCACTTGACCATTAAAGTGCGGAGTTGATTTCAGCCAGTCTTAAAACTGTGACTACCTTGTATTGCTGAAAACCTATCCTTTGGTACTTGTTTAAAAAGAGCACATGCAGGAGCTCTTTTAAACAAATTACCACAGGATAGATTTTGACAGCCTGTTTTATTTGGAATTTTAAAAATAAAATGAGCGAATTTTGTGCTCATTACTTCAAGTGTTAACAAGGAAGAGATAAGGCAATTTAAGAAATTATTGACAAATGATTTGTTCCTGTGTGAGAATGCTCCTCTCCTGGTGTAGTGCCTATTCCAATTCATCAACATTCTGCACTGGTGGCTCCATCTGACCAATTTTAAGCATCCAAGAATGTCCCTGATATGCTCGATTGGACTGATCAAAAAAGTCATTAGGTCAATGAGGATGGTTGAACAGGTGATTCAAGCTAGAGGAAGTTACACCAGAGACCGACATTTTTTACTATTTTGCAAACTCGAGGAACTTTTCGAGGATGACATCATCGGAAAATGACATGAATTCAGACAGACCTGTTATAGCCATAGTTTTTTGGCACTGGATATATTCCGGTTTTTTCTTCTTTTTTTTTGGTTCATTCCAATGTTTTCTTATTATTCAATATTTGCTCTATAAAGAACACTGATACACCATAGGTTTACACATGTAGTATAGCACTCACATTGAATCAACAGTATAATCAAATAGGAGCGTTGCGATACTTTTTTCTTTGTGTATATAATCAATTTCCTGCTGCTGATTTAATATTTTATTTTGAATGACAAGGTAAAATTTGCATCGCTTAAGACCGTGTTGATTGCTCACAAAAGACAAAATATCAGATGTAACCAAATTACTTAAAAAAGACAGGGATGTGGGCCCATAGCCATCTGCTTGTTTTATAGAACGACCTTGTTTCAAACTATGTTACAGTATCGTTCACTGGATTTATATATGTAACTAAATGAGAAATTGCAGTCAAGTTTGAAACCTGCGCCAGAGAGGCGCAGGTTTTAAATTTAACTGCACAATTTGATTTTTTTATGCATGAATGGCATGATCCAAACGAACCCCTGATGTAACAGTTAAACAGACAGAATTGAAGTTTGACCTTGTCTGTGGAATACATGTAATATATTACTACAACAGTAATTTCATCTGTTGTTTTGTAATCTTTTGTCATCATGTACCATTTTACTTAGCTCGTTTTTTTAATGCACCAGTGTGGGTGAGAATGTGGGTGAACAAATTCTATACTGTTTTCAATACCAATCAGTTATCTTCAGCTGTGGGGAAAAAAATACTTGTGGTAACAGTACCTTGGTTGTTCCTTAACTTTTTTAATTACATCTTTGCATGTTACAAGAGAGAGCTAAAGATCGACTATTTGTAAACTTATAACTGATTGGCAACCTGAATCTGAAACGCGCTTCACAAATCACAACCCAGTATTTAGTTTCTAATTAAGTAAAGATTACATGTATATTGATTTCTAAACTCTCACCTTCATGTTCAACCAAATACTAGTATTAAAATTCAAATAAAAAGTTGATTATAAATTGAAAAAGACAAGATTATTCACTGTTGCTTTAATTTTTTGCAGGATATTGGTTGGGTCCAAATGAATTCTTGAGTTATATACTGCTTAGCCCATAGAACCATATGTTCCATTTGTTTGGTTTTACATTTTTCGAACATTAAAATTGTATGAATGAAAGGTGATTTCTAGGGATTAGTTATTTATGCCTTGAAGGGTGTGATAATTTTTAAGGGATTTTTTATAAATCAATGACACCCTAACTACACCCAAAACCGTTTATGACGAAAACAAATAATGCACCCACTCCATCCCTTCTGGTATGTGTGTACAAAAGTTACTCACTACTCCCTGGACCCATCTCCTCTGAACAAAATTAATGAAGCATCACCCTTTTGAATTCCTCACACCCTCCCCTGTTCATAATTGTATGAACAATTTGCACATTACTGGTATACACTTTTCCCAGGTTTTCATGGACAGTCAAGCTATATTATGCCATCACATGGACCTGGACAATAACTTATTGACTTTTGAAATGTGAAATTATTTGCACAGTGTGTCCAAGATGCAATATGTAAACCAGAATCGAAGGCACAATTAATCTATAGTGAGAAGGAGCCTTTTTAAATCCTGTTGAAAAAACTTCAAATGTAGTTTTCACTTAAAATATGAAAAACCAAAACAATTTTTCAAAGTTTTTAGTAATGACAGTCATATAACAACTTTAGCTTTTCAAAAACTGTGGTTATATTCAACATCTCTCACTTTAGAGCAGGTATACTGCCCTGCCAAATCCAATTTTAACATTATCAAGAAAGGGTTAAAACATACAAATTGTTGTGAAATAAAACAGTTTCTTGTATTTGCAAAGTATATAAACCACATATGTTATGCAACACCATCACAAAATTTCAAAATGTAAGGCCTGATCAAAATGTTGTAAATATATCACCAAAACTTGTATAAATATCTTTAAATCTGACAACTGGGAATCATGCCCTGAACCATCCTCTGCAACGCTGACCTTCTACCAACAAACATGATTCCTGATTGTACATGCACATAAAAAGCACTGTGTACTAACATAACCGAGAAATAATACAGCATGAATATTGATTTTTCAATTGCAGTGCATAACGTCATAGCACAGAGAAAATCACAAAACACAGCCAACCAAGCATAAATACAGTTGAACTTCACATCTAATTTTTAGATGTCAATGATCACCGATTTCAACACAGCCTAATCAGATCAAATGGATTCTCACTGTCGCCAGACTGACGACATCTCTTTATTTACAAAAATCATAAGCAGCTTAGCTAGCCCAACCTTGTCAAGCAATATAGTTGACTGTGTTGAAGTTTACTGTTAGTGTATTTGCCATGTTATGAATCTTCAGGAAAAATCAATGAGAATATATATCTCATTGGTTTTAGTTCTTATCATGTTATGTATCTTCAGTGAAACATATCAGAATATCTTACTGTTTAGTTCTTGCTAAGTTATGAACCTTCAGCAGAATAGAAAATAATAAGTATCTTATTATGGTTGTAGTTCTTGACATAATAAACCAAGTGTCACATATGTGTATACATCTCATTGTCGTTTAACTTATATTTTTCATGAAACTCATATATAGATCCAAATCAAGAGGGGTGTGTGTGTGTGTGTGTGTGTGTGTGTGTGTGTGTGTGTGTGTGTGTGAGTGAGTGAGTGAGTGAGTGAATGAGAGAAATATTGGATCATAAGATTCTCCATTATGTTTACAGATGGCAAATAACCATCTTGCGAAGAATTGAGAGTAACAAAGATAAGAGTCAGTCAATGTATAGTATCATACAGACAGGTTGGCCATGAATTAAAACAATGAAAGACAATAACCCTTGAATTGATTTTAGCACTGAACTGTGATCACCTTTCTTTGTTCACAACTTATCCTGTGGTAATTTGTTGAAAAGAGCTCCCACATGGCAAGCTCTTTTCAACAATCTACCACAGGATAGGTTTTCAACAAAATCAAGTTAAATTTTATTTTGACAAAACACTTTTAAACCAAAATATTTTGTTAAGAGCATTCCGAGGGTTAATTTCATGGTCATATACACAGCACTTCTCATCATGTCATAAATACACACTCACAATTCTGATTGATTTTGTGTCCACTAAACTAGCCAATCAAATGTCACCTATCAAATGTGTTGATGGTAAAATTGACCCATTGTTATATTTTGAATAGTGCACTTTCGTGATAAGATACCCAAAACAGCCATGTTATTATAAAATCAATTCCCACAACAGACGCAGTGCATTACATCAATCTTTGTGTTGGTGACCATGAACACAACTCTAGATAACAATAGTCTCACAAACTATCTTACCTGAATGAGTATCACAAGCATGTATTCATGTATAAGAAAAGTAACAAGTATGTACTGGCACTGCCATGACAATTTTGATGACAATCTCATTAATGTTAAATCTTTCAGTTGTACTACTCTATACAACACAGCACAGAAAAGATCCAAGGATATGACATGGAGGGTTATGATAAATCAACCCTCTAAATGGACTAATCAGGACATTGCTTACAAAATATTTATAAGTAAGCTTTCATCTGATTGTCTTTGAATATTATTTGGTCAAAAGTCTTTTGAACATGACCTTGTGCTTAGTGTCTTTAGAACTTGTTTGTATTCACATTATAGAACAACTTAGATCTGAATGATTTAATAAGAATGATTTGATAACGACCGAAATATGTGCAATACAGTATAGTCAATGTAAAAAAAAGATGTCTTTAACCCTTACAATGCTGAATTAAGGTTAAGTAGATTTTAAAACTGTGAAAACCTTGTACTGTTAAAAAGCTGTCCTGTGGTAATTTGTTCAAAAGAGCTCCTGAAGGAGCTTTTTAAACAAATTACCACAGGATAGGTTTTTAACAGCTTATTTTGGGCGGAATTTGGACAATGAAATAGAAAAAAATTGGGCTTAGCACTTTAAGGGTTAACATATTGATTTAAAATGGACACAATCCAAAACCAAAACACATTCAGGTATCACAACTTAAAATACAAACAAGAGTTAAACACTACTTTCAAAATGATAATTTATGATTATTGTGCATGTCAAATGCTATGTATGTATGTTCACAACGTTTCAGTGCATATGCTTGCTCCTTCAGACAAAGAAGTAGCAAGCATATGCCCTAAAATGCTCGAAACATACGTACAAAGAAAATGACTACGGCAGTCCTGAATGTCTTACCACTTACAAATGTCCCTCAAAGAATTGCTTTTAAAAGAATTATATTTATTTGGAGATAACCGGTGTATTAAAGTTATGTGATAAAGTGAAACATGTGAGCTTCATTTAGTACTTGGTAATGGGAACCAAGGACCTTACTACATTGCACCAAATGTGCAAAACATTTCGGTGAATATAGTTTAATAAGGTTTCAAACAATATTTCCAAAATGTTAGTGCACCAGTTTCAAAGGTCTTTATTGCCAATGTGATAATGTGAACTTGTAATACACGCAGGCTTCATCTAATACTTGCAAACCAAAGGTGATACCATGTTGCAGCATTGCCACATCCTGACGTTATGTTGAACATTTTTTACACAGGTCTCCAGCAAGAATTAAAATCTTGCGACCATTGGCAATTGTGATTCAGTGTGCTATTAGCCTGACCTTTGCACCATTCCCCATTCCCGCAGAAATTTACTGTACGCTCAATCCTGTGTTCCATATTCATAAAATTTTACAAGGGATGCAAAAATATTTACATGTGCATCCGAAGGGACGCAACAAAACCAGTGTTCTTGCTGTCTTTAGAGCTGTTACTGTCAAACATTATCCTAACATCGTTTGCAATTACTGGTCCCATCCATTGACATTTTCACAGAACCAGAAAATATATACATAAAAAATCGGGGTCCCGTTCCTCAAAGCAATCTTAAGCTAAGTTGATCTAAGTGCTAAAATATAACATTGGCTGCGACTGTCATAGCGCAGAGATCACTTTGAAACCAGTGCCATTCGGCACCAGTTCCAACTCGATCTCTGCGCTACGACAGCCGTAAGCCTATGATAAGAAACAACTCGACGGGACATTGTTTCAAAATTTACTTACGAGCATTGTAGCCTATGATCGCTTTGAGAAATGGGACCTTGAAAATACTTTAAAAAAACTGTTTCAGGGACCCCCAAGTTATAGCTTGGGACCCCTAAAATTCTTCGTTGCGAGTCCTAGGGACTCCTAAATTTATACATCGAGGTAAATTCCTGTTGTGCTAACCATTGCACCATTTCTCACTCCTGCATGTAGAACTGAAGAAAAGACAGGCCCTGGGAAGGATTTTTAACTCTGTTTGGGTAAGGTCAGGTAATACAAGACCAAGTGTGATGTTCGTTGCAAAATACCTTTTTAAAGTTTTGAAAACTTTTTTCTAATAATTTAAGAATTATTTTAAGAGCAGTTTATCATGATTCAACAGTTTCAATACTTTTAGACAAACCAAATATTCAATATTTTAACAATCTGAAATCTGAGTGAGTGAGTTATTGTTTTACGCCGTTTGGGCAATATTACAGCCATTAATGGCGACTGAAATCTGAAGGTATGATTTCAGCTTGATAACAGCCTAACAAACAAGTATGTTAAATCATTTGAGAAACTTATGGACACCTTGTTTCTGAAAAATAACAGGCAAGAAAAGCTGGTCGTTTCGAAGTGAAGTTGTTTCGGCTGTTCTGTTTGGTTCTTAAAATATCATTTTTAGCCTTTATTATTTTGTTAACTCTGTAAAAATTATGACTTATGCAGATGTTTCTGTCAGCTAATTTGCAATAAAATACGCTGCAGTACCTACTAAAAAACGAAAACAAAATGGAGAATGAGTTTGTGGACAAGCGCCAGTCGACCTAGAGTGGCTGCTGTGACAAACTCTGTAAAATCAACTTGGATCTCAGGGCCGTTTTATAAACCCAAGAATTTTGGAATGACTATTCAGGTGGACAGATGCGGTGAAGAGATTTGTTGAAGGCAGTGTCTCAGTTGTAATAGAACTGTGTGACCACTTGTTTTCAAAAGTGATTGTGAAAATGTTTTGCTTAATTAAATACTAATAAATACAGTGCTTTTTGTTTTTCAATCTCACTCGTGAATGTGTTGCCAATTAATTGTTGCTTGATGTGATTAAAAAATTGACCGTGAAACATTTTTGCTTAATTAAATATTAATAAATATGTATAATTGTTAAATATAAATATATATTAGATTAAGAGTATCAAATGTTTTAAGTTATTTTTTAACAGGGGCCTGAACAATTCAGTGCAAAATAGAGCCGAAACAGCTAGGAAAGCGCTGAAACGACTAGCATTCCAAGAAAGACTTATATATACATAAAATACTGCAACAACAAAAATTAGTTTTCGATCGAGACAATTACGTTAAAATAACTAATATATATATGCAAACTGCACTACAGTAGTGAGATTAATGTGAATACATATTGATAAGGGATCCTTGAAATGAAGAATATTCCACTTAAATTTAATCTTTTATGCAATCAATTTGGTAGATCTAATGTTTAAAAAAAACACTAGTTTCGAGAAACAAAGAATGACCATGAAAATTTTCTATACTTACATTTGTAAACTAAAAGAAACATAAGATTATCCTGACTGTGTTGATCTTAGTATTACAAATGAATTAACCTAGTAAAATGATTACGTAATCGCTAAGAACGCGAATAATAGCAAATTAGGTCAAGCGCGACGCACTGGTCGACGATGTTTACATCCGATAAGTGCACGTGTTGACACTAAATCTACCTGAACATAAACAAACGACAACGTGCATAACGAATCTTCAGAACCACTATTTCATGATGGCGAAACGGCGACCTTTCCTACAGTATTCAAACGGCGACATGTTGCGCCGACTGTTAGAGACTATCAGACAGATTAGGAAGCCGAAGATCAGAAAATAGAAGTAATTGGTACACAATTTAAGCCCGTGGAGGTAAATTCAAACAAAGATTCTACCTTTTGGAATCCCCCGAGTTCTATCACACGTCGGTACAGCCGATACAGATCCACCTCTCTTCCTCCTATTTGGGGAATGCGATCATACGGCGTTCTGGAACGAAATATAGCATCCATATTGCAACAAATGTGATATTAAAATGATATTAAAACAAAACGATACCTTAAGATGATAAAGGAATATGATACGCACCCTCTGTTTTTGTGGAAACGTTGCAAATCTTGCAAAAAGCTGCGGCGTTCCTCTTCGTACGTGAAAGGGTCTTTGTTCAAATGGTTAGCCATTTTGAAACTGAATATCCACAATAAGATACACTTATTGTTTTCCCGAACACCTCAAACAGTACGATCAGCCTACAACGTGAGCGACATCGATATTATTACACCGAACTGCGGGGTAAATCCTCAATATTTTGGGGATTCCACATATCCTTGCTGGCTGAGGCTGAACTCGCGACTACGCTGACCAGTCCCGCTGCACAAACTCGATCCGAAATGAGCACAAATCCGGGCGATCTAGGCCTAATTACAGACCTAGAAGGTTATCCAGATCCTAATATACCTGGATATTAGTAAATCGTTTTAACCTTGAGTCGTCATCCTTGTCCATACGCGTCTAAATTCAACAAAAATCCTAACAAAAAACATAATGAACGTGCCGAAATGCCATTGTTCACTAGAGGGGTCCCTGCAATTGATCATTGCCTCGAAGCCGTTAGGCAATATGGCGGAGACCATGAGGTGCTTCACTAGCAAGTGCGATGCATCAGCGCCAACTATTCATGCCTAAAAGACCGGCTTTTGCAAACTTTGTTTTGTATAGTGCATTAAAAATATTTACTTTTGTAGATATGTGTATTTCATTTTCCGCTTTAGCGTCGCTTTTATTGAAAATTAACACCTCTGCTTTGCCATCAAGGCGAGTGACCATGGTACGCTAAGAACGATAACTCTGTCAGATCCATTCTGCCCCACCCCTTCCAGTGCACCTGCGTTCTTGTCGACACGTCATATGCGTTGATTAATCACTTTAAGTTCTAATGACCGACACAAAGACAAAAGTAGAGTTTTTTCTTCTTCGTATTTCAGCAAAATTTAAAAATAATAAGGAAGACAATTTAGCATTTTAAGTTCTTGGGGTGCCTTATATCATATCCTTTCAGATATTATAGCAAATATGGTAGGCCAATAAGGGGTTGGTTGCCTATATAGAAACAAATTAACGAATTTGTCAAATATCATTTTAACTATATTTTTTCTTATATGTTATCTTATATATATTGGTAAAGCTCACAAAGTTGCAAGTGAACCAATATGGGTGATATCAAATGACGCTGGAAAAAAAATGTGTTCAAATTTTGTATTGACCCTTTCCAATTGTTCTCATAGTACTTCTGTCTAACATAGTGACACTCTCTTTTGTTTTTTTATGGGGTTTTTTACCAATAGAAACTGTTCAACATTGGGGAATCGTTCAAAATTTAACGGCTAGGGGTGGGTA
>JAULCD010096232.1:0-11596 GCA_032361085.1 Calliostoma canaliculatum
TTTTACTTGTTTTTGCATTGATCTGATGTGCCTTCAATCAGATTAGCACGATGGATGTACACAACTTGGACTGGTTTAAAAATATACAAATTTTAAAGTCGGTGCGTTTTCATTGCATCTCAGTGTATATCATTAATCCTCCGAATAAGATTGTTTGTCTTTCTGTAGTGGGTCAAAAAAATATAATAGACTCAGTTAAGTGGGTTTTATTGAAACTTACAAAACGATAATCTGACAACGAAATCACTTAAATATTCCTGCTGTTTACTAAACTTCTAACATGCAAGTAAATACAAACAAAGACTGATTGTGGGTTGTACAAGGTGTGGGATTTAGATACACATCCCCAGCAAGCTCACTAAACAACTCTGATACCAACACTGCATTGACCTAGACAAGTTATTGTTGTGGTTAGTGAAAACGCAAACACACGACTTGATTTACATCAAGTTAAGAAAATGTAACACATTTCGTAGTACAGATGACATAAACTGGAAAAGACCATATATATACTATATTTTAATTTTGAATTATACCATCTGAAAAAAGTAAATATTTTGTCACTTTGCATGATTGCATCCCATGCGAGATTTGAAGCCACATCCTCAGAGTCAGGCCTTTAATTGCCAGCTCTAAGCATCCCAACGCCTTAGTCATTCGGACACGGGGATTTTGTTCAAAACGAAGTCCTTCAAGTTAAGTAAAGTTGAAGTTACACTCAGTAACCCTCTGGTAGGTAAAATTGGCATAGCTAGCTGGCATGTACTATGTGACTCAAAAACGATGAAATATTTACTTTTTCAGATAGGGTAATCCCAAATATGTATATCAAACCCTATTCACTATCATGACTAATATTTTAATCAAGTCAGTCAAATATCTTCAGGTGATTTACATGCTGGTGTTCATCATCAAATGTGTTCATTAGGTTCAGTCCCGCATCAAGTCGCCGGTTCTGTGCATCCAAGACATTAACAATTCGGTGGCAGGGACTTTCTTGAAAACAAAGTTTATCAAGTGATGGTTAAAGTGACGCTACGCTCAAAACCTCTCTGATTTGGCACAGCTCATCAACATTAAAGCAATGAATTTGTATTGCTATTTATGCCACGCAAAGCGATGTAATATTCATTTGTTCAGGTAGGGTATTCCCAACTATGGGTACTACTAAAGTGAATCAAATGTTTAAATTAAAACAGTCGTAGTATCTGTTGCAGCACTTGAACATATGATTTAAATGTGCGTGTCCTTCATCAGATAAAGTCTCAAAGGTGCTCATTGGGTTCAAAATCCGACTCGTGGCAGGTCATGAAGGATGAGTCACTGCATTATCTTTTAAAAATCTGTCATTGCATTAGAACGGTGTAGCCAATAAATATAGATTTTGTAGGATGGAACATGTAATCACATTTGGGACAACAACGAGACTTGCCATATTTACTAATAGCTATTAAATTATCTCTTATAGTTAGTACGTCTAGCCTTAGTCACATGAAGAACCACCGTTATGGCACCAGTGTATCGTTTCACCCTTACTGTTTGATAACTCGAAGTTGTTATTACTAAGTGATTAATAACACCTCGTGCTGTCATTCTATCAGAACTAATTTCACTCGATCACATGTTACTGTAGCTTTTTTAAAATTCGGTGATCAAATTCTGTCCACTCTATTCTAATTCAAATAAAGAGACAAAGCCTAACCTTTCATGAATACACATAATTGAATGCTGTTCAAATATCTCCGTGTTGACTAAGCTGCCATAAAATATCTGATTGTGGTAAGAAATGTGTAGGAAAGAATTATTTATCTTTTGATGGCCTTGGCGTTGTGTGAAGTTGGCGCATTTATGGTAAATACAATGCATGACAGTTAAATCCACTTTGTGATGAGATAAGTATTTGCCTTCGTTCATTGTATATTTAGAAAGGTATTATTCCACACAGATATTGCTTATTTATTGAAAAGTAGCGCATAACATCATTCATCACTTAAGCCATAAACGTGTGATGAGTATTAATTAGCGAGAAGTGATGGCGTAACTTAAGTCTAATCTGGAATTAGGTAGACTAATAGTCATTCTAATTAATTATTATTTAACAATTTAAATGTTCACATCATTAACTTTTTAAGTAAAAAACACCTCACCTTATGATAGAATATATTGTACTCATACACTATTTCTAAGATAAGTTAAACACAAAGAAAAAAGTTCAAGCTATATTTACTTTTAAGAAGGTGAGTATTAAAACAATACGCTCCGGTATTATACTGTTGTTATGAAACTCGGGAATAGTTTTGGTATCTGACGAGCGAGTTTCATAACAATGGTATGACACGGAAGCGAGGTTTGTATTCTTTATTATTATGAGAGACATCCACCATGATGGATCAGTCACTAATAGCAACAGTTGGTTGAATGTTTTCTGTTGCATATTGCGGCCTCCATCCATAATACTCAAAAGGAATCCGCTTTATAGCGACCAATTTACTCCGCACCATGTCATCCGTTTTAAACATTGCCGTGGTTAATACCAAGCCACGTAGAGGATGTTTCATGATTCTAAACTATCCATATAAAAGGTCCAGGAAAACAGGATTTAATGATGCTTTGAAACAGTAGTTTCAAAGTTGTAGCTGTCATCGAATGAGCTTCACGCAGCCCTCTCTTCATGGTTTGACATCATCCTGGGTCTTCTAAACCGTGAACCATCCTTAACCTCATGTGTAGCTGCTTACATGTTCTAAGTACATGACTTGTAACTGTGGAGTGGACATTCAGTTCTTTATCATTTTGTAAAAAGGTCTACTGGCCTGCACCATGACTGAAGTCTATTAATAGGGTTTAGTAGGCATTCGAGATCGAATAAGCAAGTTTAGTATCTCCTAGTCCACAGTTGGGGTAGAACCAGTCATAATAGCCACTGGTCCATATTTTCTAATCTTAGTTTTCGAAGGTTTCCAAATGTTTAAGCATTTTAAAAACCATTGTTTTACTGCAACGGAAGCTAGCAGAAACTCCTAGGAAAACTCCATGTTTTAGTTGCTGGACCCCACGCTTTTTGCGTGGTGCTTACTGTAACAGAATTAAATTTCTAAATGTTCTCACACCAAGTTTACTGTCCGAATCAAGTTCATGGACAGATGGTTACTTTCTGTGGTGTGTTACACTGGACATCTGATAATCCTCCTTGTCTTATGATGGCAGAAAGTTATTACACATTGTAATCAATACACTCGTGACAAGTTGTGGGTTTGCTTCTGAACATGATCCACATGGAGTGTTTTTGAGACACTTTCCAACAAGTATTCTTGCAATGAATTTTTATGAGCATTATTATAACTGTGTGTTCATATACAATCTAAACTGCAACACGGTTGCCTAATTTTGTCCAGTTGTATAGTAAGTGAATATCGAGTTTGTTTAATAACACAACAAATAATAAAACATCTTACCGATTAAATGTATATAACGCTCAACGACCACTTTCTTCAAAGAAATGATCCCTACTGCCACTCGTCGCCTTCTTGTTGTCCAGTACAGTTTTCCTTGATCAAAGTCAAGGTATTTAACTGAGGATATTCTTCCTTTTACCCACAGTAGCTTTGTGATATGAGAACCAGATTCATTAAGAAAATAAACATCTTTTGGCGTTCTTATTATAGTACCTGTAATAAGCAAAAACGTAAGGTTAAAAAGTTAAATAAAGACAACATACGTGGTGAAACAAGTAACAAAGGTTTTATTGAAATAAAACACTTGGACATACCTTTTCACCTTTTCACGGTTGCGAGTGTAAAAAAATTCAGTCCAAACATGGCATTCCATGCATCCCTTGTGAAATATACCACAACATACACACAAAAACAACAAATGTCAGTCCTGAATATAAACTAAGAACATCCGTTGCCCATTTTATAAAACGTATGGTTGTTCCACTGATCTTGTTTAAATTCATGCAGTCATACAGACAAATATGACATTAAAATCAGTACTCGCATACTTTGCACCTCCAGAAGTGGCATCTTTATCGTTACGTCGTCACGTCAACAACACATGCCACCTTACATGGTCAGTGAACAGACAGTGGTCGGACAAATCAGAGATTTAGAAATTAGGGCAAACAGACCCCACATCTGCAAACAACAAAACATCTTTCGTTGGAAATTGCATTGGCCCAATCTACTTAGTTGGGTCCATGCATTATGACATGTGCAAGAAAATGACTGGCAGAGGGCTGTATACAGTGAGAAAACTTCTGATTTTGTACACATGGCAGCAGACAGTGTATTATTACCCGGGCCCCGTTCTTTAAAGCGAAGTTGATCATAAGGATTTTTTTAAATACTGTCTTGTGAAATTGTTTATTATCGTAGGGTTCAGACTGTCTTAGAGAAGAGATCGCCATTCGGCACCGGTTTCAAAGCGATCTCTGCGCTACGACAGTCGTAAGCCAATGTTATATTTTAGCATTTACGATAAACTTAGCTAAACTTGCTTTGAGGAACGGGGCCCTGGGACTGTAGACATAAAAACAACTTGTTGTATTCAAAAGGTGTTACCTTATAGTGGAGGGAGTTTCATGGTGTGATAATGGAGGTGGAGGACACTGCAAGTCACAGTTTGTCTCTTTGTTTTAGAAATCTAGGGATCAACAACATTTATCATGGATGACATTCTTCGTCTTATTGTGCGGACTTATTCACGGACTTTTCTTCATAGCATAAAACTCACACAGCCCTAATCATTACGAACAACCTTGGTGTCAACAATGTTGGCCCTGATAGTCAATACGCTCCTTAGAGATGTCACCTGTTGACGACTTTAAGATCGTCCTATTTTTATTATCTTCATGTCCGGAAATGATCACAATCTCTGGGCAAGTAACACAAACTTTTTGGGGCCCAACAGGATAAATGCGTATACATTTCAACTGTCGTCTTCAAACGACTAAAGTTGACATTGCATATGTCAATTTATGCCCATCATGACACAAGGGATGGTCACAGATGACGAGAAAAAGCGGTAAGGATAGTGAAGAAGTGGAGTAGAGACTTTAATTTCAAAAATAACTAATGATTTGTACAACTGCTGAGGTAAGTTGATAGTATTGTACAGGCAATGTTAAACTATACTTCATTTCTATCAAAATATAAATTCTAGTTGTCCTTTGCAGCTTGTATGTGGCCTGTTTAGTGACACACGGTAGCTCATATGTGACTAGTTTATTTGTACCAAGCATCTTGTCTGTGATCTGTGATCAGCTGTACCCTGTAGCTTGTCCATGGTCTGGTTAGATGTACCCTGTAGCTTGTCCATGGTCTGGTTAGATGTACCCTGTAGCTTGTCCATGGGCTGGCTAGATGTACCCTGTGGTTTGTTTTGTTTGCGAAAGCTTGTCACAGCGCTCAGCTGTGCAATGTTATTTGATAGTCACTATTTTATACCGTTAGTTTTAATTGTTCGATGCAACTGCTTTTGTTTGCCGTGTGTATCCACGTTAGCTAGGTTGCTCCGTCGAAAACAAGTCAGATTCTTCACTATGTAACAAGGAGACTGTCATAAAACTCATGACACATCGCGGACCAACAGGACTGGCAATACTGTTAGCTTATATAAACGTTCCCTTGTCAATCTTGAAATTGAAATCACTAAATATTGTTTCAATAGTGTATGTAGTACTAGTACATTACATGTTTTAGTAACATTACCCAAACCAGTGTGTTACACAGAGTGCTACATGACTGAACAATATTGGGGAAGAATAAAAAATGAACATATGAAGTCAAAAGTAAAATATTGCCACAGGAATGTTTATGGGACACCATCTTTCTGTTGTTATTGCAAAGGCAATAGGATTCCATTTCAGTTTGCCTACTATACTTTTGTGGCATGCCAATAGTCGATTATAAAAACAGGTTGGTGTTATAATTAACAACTTTGGTAACTATATTTCTGTAAAACACTGCTTCAACAGTGACAGATGGTGTGACCTAAAACCCTATTTTAAAATAGTATTCTATACAACAAAGGTTAAAAATGAAAAGAATATTGTCAAACAAGTGGCAAGAGTGGAGACAAATAAGGTCTAATTCGACATTATGGTTGCCATGGGTACTTTTGACCATAAATCGGGGGACTTGTAGCATTACTTACGTGGCCCCTGGTCGACAAAAAGTCTTCAATGATCTACCTGTACATATACTTGAGATAGAAAAAACTGAATAGAGTCCTCACTCGTACTGAGAAACGGGTTATGGGTAAAACGAATGTAATCTACAAATTCTTTATTCCTGAAAATTCTTAGCAGGATCAAAAATTAATTGATGCTCATGCCACCAGACTGCTTTCACACATGAGTTCAGAGACAATTTAATTTACGATAGTGTAGAATGAAGACAATAGAATTTGTAAAAAGTTGTTTTAAAAAAGGCTGGACTTTGGTGAGGCTACTCTATCTTCACAAGCACAGGGGGCGGAGATGAGAAGTAAATAAAAGTATACATGTATTGAGGAGAGATCAGAACAGACACAATGGTAAAACTGAAATACTCCTGTCAAAAGTGTACTTATAAAACGCTAAAAACCATTTGAAAATAATTGTCTCAAGTGTGGTAATGACAGGTCATTTTGTGTGAACGTGCAAAAACGAAAAACAAGATGACCATAACTAGAGTATCTGGTAGAAAATTAAATGACATAAATTATGATATACTAAAATATAAAAAGTGTACATAGATGTGCCAAAATGCTTTGCGGTAATGACATATTCTAAAATCACTTAACGAAAATTCTCTGTATGTTTGGTCTTGATTTGTCTTTCCTTAGCACATGGTGGAAAAGGCCGTTTTGACTCCCTGACCGCAATAGGTTACCAAGGAAAAAAATCTCACTAAACTAGGTGTCATAATGTGTATTCGTTTCCGTAATGACACCAAAATCAGGGACACAGGTAAAATTATAAAAATACACGTATATTTTTTTCAGAAAATTAGAAATAAAGAAATACTTTTAGTATTTGCAATGCAAATAATGCATCAATATTGTTATTCCTTTTAGTATACCGTAAATGTAAGACAATTGTCAAACATGAAATGGCCAAGGGACACGCTGAATTTTGTTTTGAAGGTAATAAAAGTTAGTGACCAAATTTAAGACAAAATATTGTTTTTTTATATTTCTTAGACATACATATAAACTCATTGTGTAAAAAGGATTATTTTGGTAAATAAAATAATATGTAAAAGCCTCTCATAAGAGTGAAGACATTGATGTGCCACTTTTGGTGAATCACCCTATCATCAGTAAGTAAAACATGATCGTGGGAAATAGAAGTTTGTGGAAGTAAATTTTTTTAGTAAACTCTATACAACTTCCAAGTTCCACATGACTTGTGGAGTACCTGTAACATAATACAAAGGACAAATCTACAGACATGAATGTACCCAGCACTTTCAGAATAACGATGCAAAATGAATCCTAGATACTGCCCTTAGCACTGCTTGGCTTGTAAATTTCAAAATTGTAAAAATAAAATACATTTACAATTTTTTACTGCAGTTTCTGATAATAGAGCAACACTGGTTTGAAATAGATTTGCACAACAGGTAAATATCACCGAACTTACAGTGATTCTGCTGCATTTAAAAAAGCCGGTCACAGGAACCGCCTGTTCAAAAGAATACTGACCCTACTCATATTCTCCCGGTCACCATAGTAATTTTTTACAACTTATTGTGCAGACAAATCATTCAATCTGCTGGAACACTGCTGATATCAACAGATAGCTTAGAAACACAGCTTGGGTCATTGCATTACGTTTAACTCTCCTTCCATGTGTGCAATGAACCAAGCTCTGTTTCTAAACTAACTAACTATTATATTTATAATGCAAGGTTGGCAGACTTTGAACAGCATGATAAAATAATAGAATGCATGACTCAACTTGATTTTTGCCGGACAAAGGGACCGACACACTTTAAATTTACCGGTCCTTGTAATACTTTACCGGTCAAAGGCCGGCATATACTGAAAAATGGAAACACTGAGTTACCTCCAAATATGTTGAATAGGTCAAATAAAGAAAATGACTCTAATTTTAATGTTAGTGACTTTCCAAAAGTTGTCAGTGAAAAGTTCGTACTCTTAATGGAGAAGTAAAACCCCTGTAAAACTACACCCTCTCTGCTGCTGTTAGCTTGTTGAGTTGTACCCTGTAACTCATCAATGATCTGTTCATATGTACCTTTCAACTTGTCTTTGATCTGTTCAGTTGAACCCAATAGTTTGTCATTGACGTGTGGCTGCTTGTCACTGACCTCTTCAGCTAGACAATGTAGTTTGACAATCACCATTCCTTTCAGTCTGGATTTAATTTGTCGATGGCACAGTTGTTTGTTCCCAGTGTCCATATCCATAAACATTGCTCCACAGCTGAGAATGCAGGTCAGATCTTTCACAACATAACGAAAAGACTTATATTGTTCAAGGCTGTCACAGAGCTCCTTACACATTTTTGGGCCGATTGGACTGACAATATGATTAGTTATTAAACTCTCTGTCTTGTAAATGCAGGTACATAAATACGTCAGAACGAGAAGCTTATCTATTGCTTTAACATCCATCGTGTACGAAAGATAGAATGATACAGTGCACACTTTCTAAAAGACTATATTTAAATTCAACTATTATTTAATATTCACTGAAACGTCAAAAAGAAATCGGAAATTTATATTCTCTGTCGCTGATTCAATGTAGATAAATGCAGAAACGCATAAGTGTATGGACGACGGCAGGTTCTTATCTTTTAGATCAGTAAATGAAAATGTTATTGATGTAGAAAATAGTAGTTTTGTCAGTAGAAGAACTGAAATGTCAGTAAGATTAATACATGTACAGTAATTTTATATGTTTAGGTAGATAAATTGCTGTTGATAACGGCAGAAAAGCATTAATTTAATGACGACAGTAGTTTCTTATCTTTCAGATCTGTGAGATTAATTTACATTGATGAAGCAAACACAGTGATTTTCCTAAAATAGAAACAACAAAAAGACATGGGCCCCGTTCCTCAAAGCGATCTTAGGTTAAGTTGATCGTAAGCAAATTTTGATACAATATCTTCAGAAGTTATTTCTTATCATAAGATTTCGACTGTTGCAGCGCAGAAATCGATTTAGAACCGGTTCCAAAGCAATCTTTTTTTCGCTACGACAGTTGTAAATATAAAGGGTGGAAGCACAGCATAGCAATTTAAACAATGCTTAAACAGATTTACAGAAGCAGCAGGAATATAAAGCATGTAATTGAAGCAGCAGTGATATTAGACATGTAATTAATGTACAGAGGATGGAGATTAAGGGTGGGGGATTACAGAAGCCAGCAGTGACACAATTAGACATTCTTATGAGGAGCAAGAGATGCGGTGGGGGTAAATACACACAGGGTTATGGCGGTGGTTGGTTCAGTTAGAACAATTCATGAGTTCATTGTAAGCGGGAAGGGGATGAGAAGACCTTGATATCGGTTGATTGACGGCTGGTGTTTTCGTATTTGCACTGCTTCGGCAAACGAAAATTTCATTAAGGACAATTAGCTGAAACAGTTCAGCATACCAAACTTACAAAAACATGCTCAACATAATATAACGGGGTCACCGTACACTCTCATAACCCCTACAGTTTATTTGTAGGGGAAATGAGTTTTTCAATATCACATAATCTGTACCTGGTATACTTCATTGAAAAAATAAACTAGTCCAATGGTAGTTAGCAATTTATTGGTAACATATTTGGTTTTTTTTGTCCGGCTGCGAACTGTCCTTTCAGGTAATAATGTACATAATAATTTACGGGGAAAGTATAATTATATGTCCAACAACATCCAAATATTCCATGTTTGTTTTTTGTTCAGCTGCCAACTGTCCTTTCGGGTGAAGAAGGCGGGTATCAAGGTATCTGTAAACTCTCTTGGGTGGTGCAGCACCATGGTCATACTGTACCTTCTTAGCACGGTCAGACGATTCTTGCTATTTCAGGTTGATTAACTCAAAGATATTTGGATGGCACTTTTAGAAATATCTGTTCATTTTCAAATGCCATCAAACAAGGTTGATGTTTGTACGAGGAACAGTATTTAAAAATGATTCCGCAATGGAATAGGAAACAAAGCATCATAGTCAACCCAGGTAGCAACAACATACTCATTCATGTCTTCAGTTCGTGTAAGATCTGGCCTGTCGTTCATTGCATCAAGCCATGCATCTTGGACGTCACCTGGTTGCAGTAGTGGTAAGGCTGCAGCTCTCTGGATCCACCTCTTTACCTCAGGGTTCTTTTTATAGGGTGTTTCTATACATAGAGTCTGGGTTTTCCTCCACATTGCTTGGGTGAAGTTAAAAAAAACACCCCTTTACATCAATATGTTGAAAACGGGCACTGATGGCATTCACTACAGCAATTTCAAAGTCATGTTGGATGGATGATGGTGACAGTGGTGAACCAGTTTTCTCTTGCACAAGTCGACCATCAGATGTTTCACACCAGCGATTTTCTAGCTGGACTTCTGACCTTGTCTGGGGAAGGTTCGTAGTTGTCTTCCGGCGATGTTAATTGTGATCATTCTGAATGTACAATACCTGTCAATAGTGTGGTAAGATAACACATGGGGTACAGTTTCCAATGGAACTGAGGCGAGGTCGTCGTCATAAATTTTGGGAACAGATGTTATGTCTTCACGTACACGTTTACGCAGATTACTGACAAACTTGACAGCATTTGTATTCTTAGGCGGGTGGAGATTCTTGACATAGCCTTCAACTGTTGTTAATTTACAAAGACAACCAGAAACAACGCATTTCCAGTGGGTGGCAGTTTGTCTCCTATTGTTTAAAGTGTACCTGTAAGTAACAGGTAAGTAACACTTGTCTTGCAACACGCTTGGAGAGAACATACTCGACTCTCTGAACGAATGCCACTTTGAAGCAGAGTCACTCCATTCACATAATTTATAGGTAAAATGTTGAAGACAGTTTTGGGAATCTAAACTAGTCCATTACCAAATGGATTAACAATGTAAACATTGCTGCGTTATAATCTTCTTTTGAAAACAAAATATCTTTGATCATACTTTTGTGTTGGTTTTGTCAAGTTAGTATTAAGAGTATGATAATGAGATAATCCTACTGCTCAATCTAGAAGGGATTATCATTATAAACATAGTAATCATCTCGCATGATAATGTTCTTTTAACAGTGTTAATTACATAGATTGGGCTGTTTCATTCACCAAAAGGTCATTTCGAATTTTCAGTGTAGGGGTAATGAGTTCTATCCAGCTTTTTGTACTATAGGGGTATTGGGTGTAGGGGTATTGAGAGTGTAGGGGTTATAAGGTTAAACTATATAAACACCCAATACTTAACCACAAAAACGCCTGAGGCAATTACCTTAAAAATACTGGCCTTTTAGACCGTATCAAAACTAAACCCAAATCATCTAATTAACCTTCCAGAAGTTGTTATTCATTATATACACAGTAAAAAAAGTGTTGCACCCCCTATACTTTTTCATGGAGGGGTGTTTTGAAAGGGTGTAAAG
>JAULCD010096343.1:0-11595 GCA_032361085.1 Calliostoma canaliculatum
GTTAAATTTAGCATTTTGAAAGAACATACAGACGGTGTGAAAATGTACAGTTTGCAACCATTTGAAAAATGTGTAAATCAAATCCATGGACCTGGTGTGTATATTAAGCCATCGCGCAACGAATTCATAACTTTAAAAATATTTTTGTAAAAATTGGTCTGGATAATTTATAAAGGCACCTGTTCAGAAACTTGCCTATAGTTTTCACATTTGTCACATAAGTCTTGAATCTTTATGAATGACAACTTCTTAATTGGCATAAGCACGAATTGTGCTCACGCCCATAAAGAAGTTATCAGCCATAAAGATCCATGACGTATGTTCTGCACTTCTAAATGCCCCTCTCACCGAAGGTGGCTGTCATATTGCCCAAGCGGCGCTAAACAAAAACTCACTCACTCTAAATGCCTCTCATCATTTGTTACATGTTAACATTTATTAAACACGTATTAAATACAGTGCAAAAAGTGGTTAACATTAATCTCCTTAAACTGAGACATTTTGAAACCAGTGCCGATATGTTTTATTGAATTATAATTTACATAATAACAACATCAAAAGGTAAATCAGGGATGTAATAATAACAACATATTTATCAACCTATGTGTGTACGCTTTTATACATTATTTACCAACTAACCAACTCATCGACCTAGTCAAAACACGAGGGAAAAACTTGTGTTAACCTGTTTTATTTGTGTGACTAGAAACTGCTACTCACCGTTTCTCTTGTAGTAGACGTTGTTGCTGTTAAGCTGTGCTTGTACAGGTAAAGCCCAACACTGACTGGTAACACATTCTTTCGTCTCTGCGTTGTAGACAAACCAACCCAGGAGAGGGTGATCAGCCATGTATCGAATACAGTCATTGGCTGTGACGTTAGGGAGCTTTGTTAGAAGAGAACTGTACTGACTTTCAATAGCAGCTATCTCCTTCTCCTTTGTAAATGCGAAATAACCTTTGTTGCGCGTGTTTCGAACTGGTACAATTTGTATAAAAGTGACCAAAAGCAAACACATCATGGAATTCATGTTATTTGATGTAATAAAACTATTTAACGTCTGTCTGTGAAGCTAGTTTGAAACTGGTCTAATGAGTCTGTTGTTTACTTACTTAAATTTCCATTTGCTTTGTGTTACTATTGATTTAACACGTTTGCTGAGCACTGAGCATCCCAAAGCCCATTAGGCCACGGAGACTTCGCTTTGTATTTGTCACTGTCTAAATGGCATAAAAATGCAATGTTTTTTTGGTTCGATACACAACAACAAGAAGCAAGTGGAACAGACAGTAAGTTAATACTGAAAAGCACATGAGTGTCAAAGTCATTGATTTTATTTTTAAATTTCTAATTCGCAAAACTTTAAAACGAATACAAGACGATTAACGTTCCGTTCCAACAAGAACTGATTAATTTGTGTGATCAACATTCATTACTTTCAAATGTATGTGCTGGCTAGTGGCTCCAAGAGAGTTTGGATTAGTGATGCTGAACGCACACATTCAACAAGAAAAGCCTGTGGACTTCTAACGGAGAGTTCATGGGTCAGCTAAGATCATCCAGCTTTCAATAATCAAATCAGATATACAAATCTGAAATGTTGTACAGTCGTGTCTCGTATATATATATGGACTCCAGATATCCTGAAATCCCGCTTTCCGGACGAACTTTGCTTGAAACGAATTTTCAGCGAAGTAAAATTACTTTTTTTGGGGAAATGCGCTTTTCACATCCGGACGGTATTTTTTACATACAAAAACCTAAATTACACACAAAATTTTCCTCTTAACCGGACGGTTCAGATGAGTATGTTTACACACGACTTTCACCAAGTTGTCTCGCATTTCAAAACATAAAGCAGCCGACAGCCTTTGATGCGCGCAATACCTGACAGGCGATTAACAGTAATTGATTGGTAATTAGTCATTGTTAATTATTGTCAATTAGCGAGGTGACACTGAGTTAGTTTCTCACACACACAACAAAACTTGTTTCCACATCGATCAGTTGATCAACTATTACGAGTGTGCTGACGCATGGAAAACCTAAAACTATTGTTGAAAAGAAAATCCTCACATTACTCTACCAAGCCTGTGCAAAAATCTAAAGGAGCAACAACAATGTCCATTTTCTATGTTATGTGTTTTATTAATTGAAGACTTATCATTTATATTGATGTATGTCCATTTTATATGTTGTTTGTTCATTAAAGATTACGTTTGAACCAAATGTTTTGGTTCGCAGTGTATGTTCAGAAACATGTGCAAGTGGTGTTTTCAACTTATTTTTTGTGCTAATAAATTTTACAAGAAACATTTTGATCATCAATATACCGGCACATCACAGAAGGATGGCACTGTGTAATTGCTTCAATGCGTATTGCGTTAAAACCGCACAGCCCTATTATTATTAGATTTGTTGCCTCACGTTGAGATTGTAAAACCTCGTGTAGCTAAGCCCACGAATGATTTTTTTTTTTAATTTTATGTACTTATTTCCTTAGCCATCCTGGATAAGTCATGCCATGACATCTTGCGAAGATACAAAGCATGGAGTATCTTGGTGTTGTTCCACAAAGACGTCGTAACTTTACGTGATCATAAACTATGTCATCGGGTAAGTGGATTTGCTCCACAAATGCGCAAAATCCTTGTCATTTGTGCATTTTCCCCCTTGGCAAAATGCACAGTTGACAACGATTTTTTTCATTTTTAAGCCACTACATCGGCCTAGTGACTTAGTTTACGACATTATAAATTTACGACGCCTTTGTGAAACGGGCCTTTCTATAATCTATTCTATGATATCTTACGACGATGTCATAGAATGGATTTTTGAGGATGTCCTTCAGTCAAATACAACATGAATACGCATGGGTGCTAGTAAAGGTAACTTTGAGGATTACATTGATTTTAAATAGTATTATCAAACAAGACATGTGATTCTTCATGTCAGTATATTATGTGAGTTAAACGGATATAAGCCTTACTTACAAGAATAAATATCTGCATGTTATACTGGTCAAAACTATTTATGTTAACCCTTGTTCTAGTAAGTGAGTTAGGATTTTACGCAGTTTTCAACAATTTTTCAGTTTTATTGCGGCAATCAGATGTCACAGCAGGGGGACACTTAGTGTGACTCTATAAAACCTGCGATTCTCGGCTGCTACTGAAAAACCAAGGGTTTTGCAAGCATTGCAAGCATTTGTCCGCGTAGGCCGGTAACGCTTGTTCTAATTACAGCTGGTAAATTAATCAACAATTTGTTACCAGTATGCTGATACCTGTTCTCACTGTCTGAACAAGCGTCTTGAGTTGCTGCACAGCACACACAGTTTGGTGGAAAGCATTATTTGTTTACTATTCATTGCATACATGCTTGTTTGGTGTTGTTTACAAATCCCCAAAAGACTGGTAACATTACGAGCACCTGGTTAACCACCTTGATAAAAGGTTTAATCCTTCACAAAAGCAAAGTTGTTATTATGCGGTATACGTTTTTGGACTTGGTGCATTTTTCACCATTGAGAACAATTTTCCAAGAAACTGTTACAAAAAAGAAAACTAAGTTTGTCATGTTGCTTTAGGACATAATAACCTAGATAAACAAGCGAGATATTATATGGATATGAACTTCTTTATTGCAATGTGTGAGACGTTTCGGTGAATATACTAACACCGTTATCAAGTAAGTGATAAACAGACTTGTGAAGGCAGAAGTAATATACAGATTTACGTAAGAGTTTACACAGGTGAGAGGCATGAGCTGATGTTTACACAAGAGACAGGGTTAATATATACCATTGACAAAAAGAAGGGGATATTTCATTGTGCGATCACACTGGTAGAAAATGCAAAAGATTACAAGAAAAATAAATATAAATCCTTGTAGAGAAAAGATGCATTCGGCACCCACACATAGCAATAGCAACCACGGGATCTGCACATTATTGTCACACCCAAACCACAACAAGAGCCGGTAAAGGTTCCTTAAAGTGCATTTATACACATTTTTTTGGTTTAGAAATGTTTAACGGGGAAAAATATTAATTTTACCATGTGTTAAAATTTATTAACTGTATTATTTTTCATAAAAATAAAATTAAATCACATTTTAATAACGTTCCATTAGTTTGTCATTTATTACCTCCCTTTGTTGTGACGTAATTGTAAACATTATTAACCAATCAAAATCATTCACCTACAACATGTGTTCTTTAAATAAATTTGACTGCGCGTGAGATAGGCCTGTTACAAAATAGCTGAGTCACCCTGACTGCCATTCTTTATCAACGTGTTACAACATTGTTTAACAATTGTATCATGTTTTGTACTCTATGATCGTGGCTGCCTGACATGTTTCGGTCAGTGTTTTATTTTATGCCGGATTAAAAAAAATAGGATTCAAAATTATGAACCGGATACGGTTCGGAGTAGGACGCCGTATTGGATTTTGTCTTCAATGATGTCACAACAAAGGGAGACAATCCATAAACCGTTTTCAACTTTTGACAGTTTAATTTTCAACAATTTAAGAAAATGCATTCATATATAATATCCACAACAACACATGTTAACAATACAACTACTTACTAGGGTCCCCTGATAGGGGTAATAACCAATTATATACAACACATCAAAAACAGAATCAATAAACATACGACCTGGTGGGTCTTGTCTCTTACACCAAAGAAATTACAGTTCAAGTTGAGTCCAGCATTATCTGATCATCGTCACATCATCAACTGTCTTTAACATATCTTGCAGTTGGTCTTCTGGGGTGAATATTCATATACGCCCGCACTCCTCGGGGTCGACATACAGTGGGAAGAATACCGTTCCCTGGTCTCAGGTCATATAGTCCAACATAAACCATTCACCTTACAATGGATAGGTATTCTATTCAGAATAGTTATTATGCACATAGATACTATAGTACAAAACACTGACCTAGCTCTCGGAGCATAATTACAAGATATCATGGATTTGTACAGCCAAAAAATTTTATAGAGTGGTTACATGATTATACTGACATATGAAATATATTCTATACAAATAGATATAAATAGTTACCCACCAGGATGTAGATATATGTACTATATAAAGTAATATAATCTGTATGAGTACATAATGTATAGCTTTACAACATAAATATAAATAATATGCGACACTCACGCTAGAGGAAGTCCACAGCAACCTTAAAATATAGAAAGTTAGCTTACTAGCTCTAACATTCCTATCTGCTGACTGCGAAGAAGCCTACTCTTGGCTATATTTTATATATTTCTCTCATCATATGACAAGCTCAAATGTCCATCAAAATCATAGCGCATAACCTGTCACCGCTTTCGCCAACAATGTTCAATCAATCCTCCACCCAAGCTGTCCATTCACTGCTCAACATTCTGGCTTCTTAACAATAGGTACTCAATTCATTTAATCAATCATCCAAGCTATCACAATGTCATTTCAATGCTAATATCTTTAACCCATCCACTCTGACTGTAGCTCCCCTTCATTCATACATACAATTATACTTCACACTGGTACTACTAGGATATGCTTGCCTAATGATCTTGGCAATGATGCTAATGATAATTATTGGGATTGAATACCAGATTTGCACGACTTTGTAATTGAAGGTTATGCCCACTGTTGAAGGACATTTGAGTGTGGAAACATCGGTTGAATTGTTTTGGAAACCGGTGACATGCGCCGACTTACACAAAATGAACGGTTACGTGCCCTTGGCATGCTACAAGTTGACACAATACAGACCGTTGTGACGCGGATGATGAACTTTCCAGTCTGTCATTAGTAGACTATGGTCCAGATGTTGTGCTACACAATCTATTAACAATAGAAAATGCTCGGGTCGACCACGGGTGACAAATCTTGCACAGGATTGAATTATTCGTACTTTTAGCCAAGGAAAATTGTGAAACTAATCAGATTAGTGATCGACTTCAAGTAGACCATGGTGTGGGGGTAAGGGCCCAGACAATTAAAAATCGCACAGAGTTCAATTACATGCCTGATGTCCTCGGGTAGTGTGAGTATAGCATATCACCATGAGAGGCCGGTATAAATGTAAATAGCTCTTCATCAGCTCTCTACGCAACTAGGGTAAAAGCTGTATGGGGTAATTTTGTTAAATGTATTATTGCGCGTATACGCAGGAAATCTCCAAACCCAATGCCCTGCAGAAAGTGTGGCAGGGACCAAGTCTACCTATGCAACCATTGTGCGGCTAACCAGGTGCAGCCATTATTGGCGACCTTGTTTAAAAGTATTTTGTTCAGGCAGACTTCTGGGCAAAATGCATTCATAACTATGTTACAAGCAAACTTAGAAACCAAGCGGTATGGGTAAAAAATCACGGTTTGTTAGGCTGTGAGCCCTAATTCCCTTTTAGTTTGGGGTACACAATTCAAATTTCCATTCAGACAAATGTGTGAATACCATACAATCACAGCAATGGACGAATAGATTGAGTCATACTGACAGAAACACCATATTCGCCTAACCACGATGTAGTTGAAAACATCCTGGATAAATGCATTCTTTAGGCAGTCAAACAGTATATGCTAAAATCCTAACAGACTAGAAAATACCGACCTATCCCGCCACCTCGCTAAAAGACCAACAAAATACCTCACATATTTCGGACTTAACTTCGAAAGGATCAATGCCCCCACATCTATCTCTCAGATCCGGAAGGTGGAAAAGCTTAACAACCTAGCCATCCATTTGTTTGGATGGCAAAAAGGGATTATTGTACACCACCTCAGCAAACAGCTAGAGGACATGCCCAGGATAAACATGCTGTTGATTGAAAGGCGGGTAAATTCAAGAACCTCGACCGCCTCCTCCATGACCAAAGCAAGCATGTTGGATGGAAGCATATCTGTGAGTGCTGCCTGCACAGCTACACCAGGGAGACTTGCTGGAGGCCTTTGAGCCAGGATAGGACATATATCTGTGCGGGTGGAGATACATAAAGATTGAGGGCCCAAAACTAAATACCACAAAAAGAAAAACACAATGGCATGAGGCATGCAGTTACTGCTACATTGTGGGGCGGTGTGTTGGACGGTCAGAGTAGCCAGGCAATTACTTCAGTCCTAATGCAAGAGAGCTCTGCAGAAGGAGGATCGCATGACAAACGTGGTGTTAGCCCTTCCAAAGAAATAACAGAGGACTAGCAGACCTACAGCACTCTAAAGCCCCTTGAGGGGGACCCTGTGCTCAACCACTGCATACAACGAGGCAGTATAAAGGGCTAGCTCATAACGCTTGTGACCTGATGTTGCAACTAAGTCCTAAAACAACCACAACCTACAACACCATAAGCATGGTGGATAGGCGCATTTTCGTGCATCCTTAACCACACGAGAAAGTACATCTCCTTTTCTCTGAGGCAGTTTCACTTCATAGACAGTGCACAGTTCCTTCTGGTATCTCTTGACAAGCTGGGGGCAGCCAACCCTCTAAGGCTTCCTAAATCACAGCCAAACATGAACCAAACCAGAACCGAGAGAGTTCTTGATGCAAAAAGGTATATACACTTACAAATACATGGACGCCTGGGGACGAATCACAGAACCCAAGCTCCTTATAAAGGAAGATAGCAATCTTCGGGAAAAGCACATCAGCAAAGATGACTACACCCACGTGTGAAGGTTCTGGGGGATCTTTGGTTGTAGGACTACCATTGTGGACTACCATGATCTCTACAACCGTCCTTCTGTATTGTAATCTTCTGGCAGATGTCTTCGAAACCTCCCTGAAGACATGTCTAAGGCAATACGGTTTAGACCCTGCACACTATTACACCAGCCAGAGGCTTTCATGTAACACCCTGCTTAGAAGATGGGGATGGTTGCCCACAGACTGTGAACATCATCTCGTTATCGAGGTAACTCTATGGTCTCAAAGCAGTACTCAAGGGACAACAATTCCATGGTTGAAGATTATTATCTGGTAAAACTCAACAGCCACATTCTATACCTAGATGCCAACAACCCATATGAATGAGCCATGAGTCAGCTATTACCAACAGTTGGCTTCCATTGGGTGGAAAACTGCGATGTCGCAGAGCATCTGGTGGACGGTGGGTTATATTGTGGAAGCAGATCTGGAGTACCCAAAAGAGCTGCATGATCTAGATATCCAGAGCACATGGTGGTCCGGAAGGAGTATATGTTAAGAGTACCAGCACGATTTCCTAGGTATTTATGGGGTGCTAAAGCTGTCTGATTCTCAACTGTCCTGTGTACGTTGGGATGAGCCTCCTCAACCTCTCATGTGTGACCTCTCTTACAACAAGTTAAAATTCCAGTATGGAGAGCACTGTCAGCTCCTTTACACAGATATAGACAATCTGTGCCAAGAGATCAATGATGTATACAAGGTTATGGCCAAGTATGCAAACCTGAATGACACGTCTGACTACCAAAAAAACCACCTACTGCACAGCATAGCGAACAAAAGGGTGCTGGGTAAAATAAAGGATAAGTGTTTTGGGCATCTAATAACAGAATACATCGGTTTGAGCCCCAAGAGGTACTCTATCCCCGAGGCAGGAGGCAAAAACATTAAGAAGCCCAA
Source organism: Calliostoma canaliculatum (assembly GCA_032361085.1). Lineage (NCBI taxonomy): Eukaryota > Metazoa > Mollusca > Gastropoda > Trochida > Calliostomatidae > Calliostoma > Calliostoma canaliculatum. The sequence goes on from JAULCD010096343.1 coordinate 8,613, forward strand.
AGGCGTGAATATGTAAAAAAAATTCATTAGGAATGAGCAGTACTAAAGGGCTTTTCTTAGAAAATGGGACCTTTCAACATGATATGATAATGGTTGTCTTGCGGTTGGAGCGTCATCGCAGCCCCTCGATAAAGTATTGCTCTCACCCTTCGGCTTCAAGCGCTAGATATATGATGCTCTGGCCAAAGGACACTGCAGACTGAATGAAGCTAGTGCTGTAGCACTGATACTCTATGTTGAATAGTTTAGCATGTAAGAAAATAAAGAAAATTTATGTCTTAAAATTACTAGAATAGTGTGTTATAATATTAATATTTTGTCTTGAAATTACTAGATAGTTTGTTATAATATTATTTTCTGTGTTGTTACTTCCTGTGTTGGCGCTTAGAAAGCTTTACTTTCAATCACGTATTTATCATAACAAACATTACTTATTGATTGTATACTATGCTGAAGGATTACGTTTTGATTCATAATTGGTTGATTTAATGTAACACTTTAAGACTTCTGAATTTTGTGATCATAATATTCACTTCGTGATTAAGGGCAGTTAACTCTATTCGGTCTGTTGTAAATGGTGGGTTATTTGAAAGTGATACAGTGCCTTAGCCAGTCCCAACTTGTGTCATTGTTCTCAAATTGGCTAAGGGTTGTTGAACCATACGGACTGTGTTAATAAGACTGTCCCAGAACTATCATTATGTATAATACTACAAATAGAAACATTACGAAATTGTTTGTAATTTAGGCCGAAATGTTTGTTGAATTTTTTCAGTTTAGGAAACCTTCTGACAATTAGGAGCATTCGGACATTCATTTATTTATGAATAACAGTTTTTTTTCCACCAAAATATCAACCAATCAGAAAAAATCAATTAAAGCACATCCAAAGGTCTCGACCAATGGGTGTTTGCCAAATTGGTCACGTGTTGTACATTTATAAATCTGTTTATCTATCTATTACATACATGTGAAGGAGCTTCCACAGCAGCTGCCATTAGCAGCAAGTTGCAATCTGTACAAAGGTAGCCACCCCTGCACCAAGCTCTGGAAAAAAACAAAACATATCTTATTTTTGTGTACACGAGGCAACATTGTCAATTATTTTTTAACAAACTTTTGTTATAATTTACAAGTACAAAAATGCAACAATACATATTGAATATTTCATTTGAATATTTTTGTCTTAAAGGAGTTAGGTACAAACATCGACTTATATGAGTAAACTATTTGGCATTTTAGAAGTTGGAAGACAACGTTACTGTTGTTTTCAAAGTCAGTTTATGTAGGAAGACCTCGAGACAACCATAACATGACACATTGAGGGTAAAATGATAAAAAAAAGAATGCACATTGTGGTACTTTTTTCAAAATTGTATTTCTGTGTTTTATAGTAACTCGATATCAATGTTACTTCTATAAGAGCTCTTTTACGCAATTTATTACTGGATAGGTTTGCAACAGTCGATTCAGATTAGAAATTTGACATTAAAGCAGACTAATGTCGGCACGCTGGGGGTTAAAAGCATTTTTTTATTTTTTTTGATACACCTTTCCCGGATAAAATGTTATGTAACATGTGTTATTCACAACAGAAATAAACTATTGGACAACACACGTACATTTAATTCTATAAGTAAATAATGATTTGGGTAGATTTGAGCTTTTCAAACATAAATTGTCACCAAATGATTTTTTTAATCTATTTTAAAATAAATTCAAACTGAATTTACAATTGTTATTTAAAACATCGTAAGATCTTTGGTTATTCAAAAATAATCTTATCTAGGCTTATTGATACAACTGAGGTTGGAGCAACAAATATGCACGTTATTCATGTGTTTACAAATGATAACATTAATTTTTTTTTTTTTCTTTGTGAGGTACAGTTTAATATTTCTTAATAAACCCAATGGTCATGATTTTACACATGTTTTACAAATAGTATGAGTTGTTCTAATGCGTTTTTATCTGTACTTTATGTATCTGCAGTTTAATACGTTTTATGATTCTACCATTTTGTTGAATGGTCTCACCTTCCTGTAAGTTACGGTGAAGGTTAAGGTTCCCAACAGGAAGACATCGACCACAGGAACCCCCACATAACAGATCAATGCAAGATCCATTTTTTGTGATGAGGGGTGTGTGTGCATGCCACCCACTTGTCGTCCACGTTTGCTGCAAAACGCATTGAAATACTATTATAATAAACTCTCTACGTAATAAATATACATATATAAATTACAATTTATTGGTTGTTGAGTAGCAACATTTCGATGTAGATTTTTACACTGTTATCAAGCAAGCGATGTACTTCAAACCTATAAATGTCACCTAAACAACTTATTTCATGTAAGATGTCTTCCACGCATGAGTATACTTTTCCCACACCCAATACTGTTATCAATGTTTATAATCCTCCTTAAGAAGGTACAACTAATTGTTTGGTTCTAGAAGCTCAGCTAACACGTAGCAAACGTCTTCAAATAAAGTATTCAATTCTCTTGCTGAGTAACCAAAGTTTGTCAGGAGCACTTGAGGCTATGATAATACTCTAGATACTCTAAGGTTTCATTCAAGCTGAACAAGTGACCTTCGCAGATAAAAACCAAACCAGTAAGCTACAAGCTACTTTATTGAAATCAAAAAATTGGAATATTATATTTGACATATAACGTGCATATATACCTGTGGGTTAATGATCATTCCAGTTCCGGTTGTGTCGATGTGAAATGTTCCCTTTGGTCCACAGCCCAAATCTGCCGATGAGTAACAATCATGAGCCTCGCCATAAGGATGTCTTGTTCCAGACACCGTGGTGAAGGTGTAGTCACCCTGTACAACTGTCATTGTCTGCAAAAATAATGTATTTTATTTATTTATAAAGTGTAGTATTTTTATTGGTTAAAAACATTAGGTTTTTTAAAATTGTTTTCTTTTTTTTGCTTTTTTTCTGGGGTGAAGGTGTTGGTGCTGGTATTGG
>JAULCD010096565.1:0-17617 GCA_032361085.1 Calliostoma canaliculatum
AACCTTTTGACTTTATTAATGGGTGTATGAAAAATTGACATCATGCTGCGACGTAAGCTGGTTTCAGGTCCCAACTGCACTGCCAAAAAGTCACTACACAGGCGAGACGGATACTAGCTAAGATACCATTTATATTGACATGAATCGGCTTTCGATAAAAGCGGGAAACAGATCAATATTTGAGAAATTCTCAATAAAAAGTATTGTTTTAAAGTAACACACTGATGCCTGAGACACATTTACTATTTATGTAGCCTTAAACACATCTGAAGGCATAGAAAATAACAACGTTTATTTGGGCATTAGTATTATTAATAAGAAGAACAAAAAACACACGAGTTACTGTGCTGAGGCACTATCATCTGCATTTGTAAACACTGATTTAATTCAGAACAGATTAACCCTTACCGTGTTGTGTAGTTTTGGAGAAGATATTCCGAGTGGCGTGTCCCAGAATTTTTAAGGGTTTTGCCGACCCCAATTTGTGCCTTACACAACATCGCCACTTGTCTGTCAATGCGTCTCAGGGAAATATCCGGGTCAGGCTAAAAGCCTGACCCGGATATTTCTGTAAGCCCATGGTAATAGTTAAAGATAGAGTTTGCAAGTGGAGCATGTATTCGGGGTAGGCTACTTGGATTCTTGTAATTTATTTCACACAAACAAACTTGTAGCTCACATTTTGAATAAATCAAAGTCATGGAGAAATAGGTAAAAATTTAATTTATAAATTCAACAGCAGTTTACACATTCAAGACTGTTTGCAGACTATTATTACTAGTATACACAAAACATCATTCATTGTTTTTCACTGCTGTGTTATTTTTAAAGGAAATGAAAACATTCACCGCCTAACCAGCCAAGGAAACTATTCTCTGAGAATTGACTTGGAGGATGCAAAAAAGAGGAAACATTTCGCTGTCTACGATAACTTCCGGCTTGCCAACATGTCTGAATTCTACAACCTAAGCATCAGTGGTTACCATGGAAACGCAGGTAATCCACAAATAAACAATCTTTAACTTTATATTTCAGCAAAAACTGTTTTTCCGGTTTTTGTTTATATTGCATGTTTTTGTTTAACATTGAAATGTGGATAAAACAACTGTAGCAACTCATAAACAATTTTTAAATAGAAAGTTTGTTGCTGTATATTTTGTTAAATGTCAGGTTTAGATTTGATATCTATGTCATGATGGGAAATAAAATACTTAAATATACAACATCAATGCAAGAAAATGATGTAAATTCATAATGTGTAAGTACAGTCATTCCATTGAACATAGTGGCAATGTAGACATGGATTACGCATGGAACTCTACTCATTGTAAACTCGCTTATTCTAAATTAGGATATCTCATGAAAAGTTTTCACAAGAGTGTTGTTTGAAAAACAGGTGACTACCTAGCCTACCACAACAATAGTAGATTCAGCACTTGGAACCTGGACTTGGATACTCACAGTGGTAACTGTGCCCAGGCGTGGCACGGTGCCTGGTGGTACAAGGACTGTCATCACTCCAACCTGAACGGTCTGTACACAGGTAGTGGAGCTGAAGGTGTGTGGTGGGTCGGACTAAGCAACAGCAAGAAGACGACGATGAAGATTCGTCCTGTGCAGTGACACACCATAACACTGGAGTACAAGTCTCGGTATCTACACTAAGGCCCCGTTCCTCAAAGCGATTTTAGTGTTTAAATAGTCGTAAGTGATGTTTTCCAGGAAGGTCCTGTGGAGGGGTTTTATAGGCTTACGACTGTCGTAGCGCAAAAATCGATTTGGAACCGGTGCTGAATGGCACCGGTTCCAATTCGATCTCTGCGCTATGACATTCATAAGCCAATATTATATTTTAGCACTTACGATACACTTAGCTTAAGATCGTTTTAAGGAACGGGGTCTAGTTCCTAGTTAGCTTGAAACCTTCCAGGGAATATTTGCAACTGAATAAAAACATTTATCTTCCTTCACAATTGCTTTTTAAGTTTGATAATAATGATAGTTCCCTGTGGTTGTCATCACAATTGTATAATGGCTAATTATTATGGTTGAAATTGCTACTGTCGTTGCTAACACTAGATAATAACATACAGCACAATACATACAATACATGTATAAAAATGTTGGTTTAAAACAAGCTCCTCCAGAAAATAACGTTTTAATTATTTAAAAAAAAAAACAAGACCTGCGAGTTGTAAATCCAACAATGCTGACAGACTGTTTTCTGATACAAGTAGTCGTCTTAAAATTGATATTAAGTAACAACGATTTTGTTGCATCCATTTGTATGTGTCGTACATACTTATCAACATATCTACCTACCTTCATAGTACTTACTTACCTACCTTCATACGTCCTTACTTACCTATCTACCAACCTACCTTCCTACCAACCTACTAACATACCAGCCTAGCCTACTTACTTACCTACCTAAAACAAACAAGGCCACTACAAAATTGGATCGAAATTTGGCTAGTTATGTTAAGCAGGAACCATTTTCAACGAACACTTGTGTGAATGAACTCTGCATAACTGTCTGAAGAGTTCTAGTTTAGGTTCTCGAAGGGTCATCAGGCGCCCAACTATGTCTCATAATTACCAAAGGCTACGTCTGCAGTGACTTTTACTTTGAAATCATGTGACTTGGAGACGAACCCATTGGTCAGGTAATACTTTTCTGCTTCATGTTATTGACTGTCATGTGAGAGTATGGAGCCGTATTGACACTGATTATGCTACAAGAAACGTTTATCCTACAGGGACCAGTTCCTCAAAGCGATCTTAGTGTTAAGATACTTGTAAGTGATTTTTTAATACCCCGTCCTGTGGAGTTGTTTTTTTAAAAATCATAGGTCTGCAACTGTTATATCGCAAAAATGGTCTGGAACCGACGTCGAATGGCACCAGTTCCAAAGCGATCTCTGCGCAACGACATGTTTAAGCCTCAACGACAGAATGATTGGCTGAGTATCCTCTCTCTGGTCGTTCACTGTTTCTATTACTCAAAGTTAACATTGGTGATTGTATGGGGGAATCTGAATGGCCAGCGCTATCAAACAGCGACATCAATTGCACCATACATACACCTGTTTGAATGTCTAAATTTCAATAACAAAGGTCTATCAAAAAAATATCACAGGGTAGGTTTGCAACATATCCACATAGTGAAATTCTTTAACTAGTGTTAACCCTTACCGTGCAGCATATTTTTGGAGAATTTATCTTAAGTTGCGTGCCCCAGAATGTTTAAGGATTTCGCCTATCCTAATTAGTGCCTCACTCAACAATCGCTACTTGTTTATTCATGCGGCTCACGGAAATATCCGGGTCAGGCTGTAAGCCTGACCCGGATATTTCCTGGAGCCTCAAGGTAAGGGTTAAGGTATATCCCTAGTCAGATGCAAATCAAGAAAGGCAGAATAAAGTCAAAACTTCTCAACAAAACTTGTAACCGCCCCTTCTGTTGTGGTTTTAGTTATACAAACTAAATTTGTAAAGCGTCTAGTATCCACCTAAAGACGCTCAGTGGCGCAATTATAGTTATAGGGTTAAAACAGTATTACGACAAAGTAATTATATGAATTATACCTGTATAATCTGACAAAACGGTTTTAGAATAGATTTAAAGGTGCTTTTGGCAGATTGCTAGAGAAAGTGCGTTCTAAAGCTTAGGATTACAAAATGAAAAGTGACGGTCAGACAGCATATCAGGTGATTTCGGTTGTGTCAGGAGAGCATCACTGGAGGATCGAAGACTGCACTGTGGAGTGTGAAGAGAAATATGGTCTTTGAAATAGGAAGAAAACTTCTCATTGTGCTGAAAGTTGGGGGTGGGGAAGATGATTTCTAGTAGATTCCAGTAGATATGTGTAGCAATGGTAAGTACTGAAGGACTGGAGTGATGTGGTCATATGAGGTAGGACGGACAATACATCTGGCTGCTGAATTTTCAATTCTTTGCAGCTACTGAAGAATGTTGGATGTGAGGTTGACATACAAAGAGTTGAAGTAGTGCAGTTTGGAAACACAAGACACTGAATTAACATCATGCAGATTTGGGTATCAAGAAACAAGGGCGTACTCGGCTGATGTTATAGATGCTGTGAGACATTTAGATTGGGAGCATTTTTTAAGCTGATATTTTTAAATGGGTAAAGTCAAGTATTTAGCCTTGGATAGCAACAAAAGATTTTTTTTGTTCTCACAGTTAATTCTGTGTAAATCCTCAGAATATTGTCGAGCTGATTGTAGCGTGACTTGAGAATATGACTGTCTTGTGCTGTTTAAAACCTATCCTGTGATCATTTGTTTAAAAAAAGCTCCGATGGGTTTTGTTAAATCTGATTCCTTCTCTTATTGTTTCAAAGTGATTTTTGAAAAAAAACAACCCTTCTCACGTGTGATAAATGATGTACGTTATTCATATCTGAAAATAGAAGCGTTCGTAAAATATATTTCAAAAGCGAACTTTTGACAAGGCAACTAACCTAAAAAGCTACCTGACATATCTATATTTTAAAAATGTTGGAATAAACCGTTTGATAAGATTCTGTAAAAGCATTTACAAGTTGGTGTAGTTATAACATGAAATATTGACTCGTCACCTGACGAAGGGACCAGCTCAGAAACGTCGTGGTTTACAATTAAAGAAGTTGCAATCCATGACATTTCATGTTATAAACATTTTGATCTGAAATGTGACAATTTTAAGCAATATGCTGTTCATAGAAGTTAGGGCATGATAGTTATTTCACAGACACATTATACTTAATTAACAGGACCTTTTCTGACGCGACAGAACAAACTAAACAAGTTAAAATTTACGAATTTGTGTTGTTTGAAAAGTGAAATAGAAGAAGAAACCGTTGATTTAAATATCTGTTTTAAGCTAAGTTACATACTGAGATAGAGTATGCTAATTTATTTAATATTTATTTAATTAATATCATACAAAATGCAGTTTACGTCATATTTAACAAACTACATAGCCAGTGTGCGACAAAGATATAAGTGATAGACAGAGAACAGTGACTGTACCTTATTTGGCCCAGTTCCTCAAAGCGATCTTAGTGTTAAGATAATCCTAAGTGATTTTTGAAACAATGTCCTCTGAAGTTATTTCTTATCATAGGCTTACGACTGCAGTAGAGCACAAATCGATTTGGAAGCGGTGCTGAATGGCGACGACAGTGGTAAGGCAATGTTATACTTTAGCACTTACGATCAACTTAGCCTAATGGACCCTGGATACAAGTGAGCGACTTGGAGAATAACGCTGTTTTAATAATTGTTTCACTTATCTCGCGGAAGTCAGAGGAGACACCTAGTGTGTCTGTGTGACACCTGTGAATCTCGGCTGGTACTGACAAATCAAGGGTGATGCAGGCATTGCTCTGTATCCTCACAGCTTTTTATAGAACGGTTTCACTACTGCGATGGATGTTGAGCTCCTTAAAAATTATTGTGCATGGGCCCGTTTTACAAAGACGCCATAACTTTACGACGTCCAAAATCATATCACTGGTTAAATAGATTATAACGTCTTTGTAAAACGGGCTCTATGTGTATATGTCTGCTTGTACTAGATCGGATGTCTATCTATTTGTTTGGTGCTAGCTCTCCGAGATACCACGGCGCAATTCCAAACTCCAAGCCGACCGGTCCTTATAAGGGGTTTATCTAAGGAGTGTGCCATCTACCCTCAGTTATTCAGGCTGTGCTATCTCCATCCTATTTCAATAGTAACCCTTACCGTGCGGCATAGTTTTGGATAAGTTGTCCTCAGTAGCGTATCCCGGAATTTTTAAGGGATTAGCCTATCGCAGTTAGTGCCTCACTCAACATCACCACCTGTCTCTCCAATCGGCTCACGAAAATATCCGTGAGCGCCACGGTTAGGTTAACTGAACCTACTGTTACGATTGCATCACTTATAATATCCAATCAACATCCACACATTTCAAGTGGGTTGGTAAGTAGCTTAGTGGGTTAACTACAGTTAGTCAGTGAGTGAATAAGGGAGCTTATGAGCGAGCGGTAAAATGAAATAGTTACGGTTAAACGTTTCCTGGGTAACGTCAGGGCAATTACTCTACGCTATCACTACGTTATATGTGCCCTGAGAACATTCGGCAGGTTTCTGCCGATTTGGAAGTTGCGTCATCGTCGCTATCATCCAATCAAACGTTTAGCACAGCAAACCCTGTGCAACCAATGAGATTTTTTTTTTCAAATTTAAAATTCACATCACGCACAAAGCTATTGTTGTTGGCCTGAACCCAGTCCGTCTCTTAAACCCAGCAAAGATGTGTCATAGCATTGGACAGCTATTTTTACAGACACGTAATTCAAATCGGTAGAAACCCACTGCTTAATCCCAGGGCCATTTAGAGTAGTCAGTAGCGAGCGTAATTGCCTTGGCGTTACCCAGGATGATGTGTAGTAAACCGGAAATATTTGCAATACTTGGCTATTTATAGAACAATTTTAACGGAAATAGAATCAACCACGGGAATGTGTCCAGGGTATGTATTGGAATGTAATGCACATGTCATAGCCTGGGTTATCAAGCAGGATAATATTATCAACAATGCTATTTCATCATAGTAATTAACAAAGTTAGGTTTTCCGAGAATAGCTATTATAAAAAGGAAAAAAAAATTCCTAAATTTCAGGTGTTACTTTAGACAGACAGGTATGTGGACCCATGCCCGTCTGCTTATTTCAAGATCTCCAGGGGCCCGTTTCACAAAGACGTCATAGCTTTACGACGTCGTTAACCATGTCACTGAGTTTATGGATTTGGTTTACAAATGCAAAAAATCATTGATAACTGTGCACTTTCCAAAGAAAAACTTGGGTTTGTTTGGAAAGTGCACAGTTTACAACCATTTTTGCATTTGTAGACCAAATCCATTAACCAGTGACATGGTTTACGACGTCGTAAAGTTATGACCTTTTCGTAAAACGAGTCAGTGTACAATTGTGGTACTTGGTTTGAACTTATTTGTCTATTATCATTATTGTTATTCATACGTGAAACGCCCACTTTATATTCACCTGTAATCCTTGTTATTTCATGCTGATGCAGTTTGTTTCATTGTATTTTGATGGGGAAGTCAATACATTGGTGATGCCACATCTAACATGTACTAATGCATGAACTGCGCCGTCATTGTATAATTCTTAAACGTTTTCAACACAAATGTCTTTGGCCTTGGCTATCGTTTTACGAATCATCGTAAAGTTACGACCTCGTAAATCATCTTACTGGATGATTGGGTTCGGGTTACAAATGCTAAATCTCGTAAACTGGTGATTTTAAAAAAAACTTGTAAACTGCATTTTCCAAAATAGAAATCTATTTTTGACATTTGTAAACATACCCTATTGATCCAACGATACAGATTACGATCTCGTAATCTTACGACGAATCTGTAACCGTATACCATGTCACTTGTTCATAAATTAATTTTACAATTGGCTTAAAAAACAAATTGATTCTTTTTTCTTTCTTTTGAAAATGAGGTTTACAATATAGGCATTTGTAAACCAAAATTTGTCTCAGTGACAAGGATTAAGTTTTAATTTTACGACTGCTTTCTAAAACGACATCTACTCTGTTACAAATGTAATTATTTTGCCTGCATTTGAATCTACAGTTTTTGGTCTGGCCATTTTAGTCCTGCGAGCGCTTTTGGCATCACATGTTCATTTTATGTTTGATGTTGCGTTTTAATTGTCGGTATTAGTGTATTATATCGAACCTTAAGCTGTAGAAACCCTATTCTGTGGTAATTTGTTTAAAAAGCTCCCTCAGGGAGCTTTTTAAACAAATTATCACAGGATATATGTTAGCAACTAAACGGGGGCCGGTTTGTTCCACTAAGTAAAATCAACTGCTTTAAGTGTTCATGGTGAAGTTTTATTACGTTAAAATCAAATGCAAATTTGAGTAACGTGGGCTAAGAATCGTGTCTTGTTTAAGGACGACAGACATTTGAATTTTATATGGTTTCATTATATTGAAGCTGCATTATTAAAAAATATTAAGTTAAATTTAAATATTTACGTGAAAAGATTTTTGCGCAAGCTGAAATAAAACCGTGTAATCTGATGTAATATGTATGAGGTAGACTTAATGAGATTCATAAAAACACAATGGACACAATGGACACAATGTAACAATGTCTTTTATTTATTTATTGGTATAAAAGGTAAAATCAGCAAAGCGTTCATTCGTCAGTGATTGATGCGGATGTGAATATTATAATACATATATAACAAATATAAAAAATCAAAACAAAATTATTCATTTTTTTCTTAAGCTTTTCAAAACTCTTTTTTAATTTTGAACCATTACACATTCAAAAATAAACTTAGCTGCTGGTAGATGTCATATTTCTCAAGTGGTTCTAAATTAAAACTCATTTGTACAGATTTGATATAAGAGAAAGTTGCCACTTTTTTGTACGAGTATTGCCTAATTTTAATTGTAAAAACTCAAGCCTATTTGTGTGTTCAAGGATCGCAGTTGAGGCCACTCTGGTACTTCCCAACAACAGTGAATGCCATTATGTTATATTTGGGTTTAAACTATCTGAAAAAAATTTTTCTATCGCTAAGTCCCCGTGGTTAAATAGTTAAGGCGTTGGGATCCTCAGTGCTGAGGATTTGGTGCTTGACTCTGAGGGCTTGGGTTCGAATCCCGCACGGGTCTCGACCTCTGCAAAGTAATAAAATATTCACATTTTAGATACTTTAATCCCAAATATAACATATGCTGTTTGTCACTGTCTGAATGGCTTAAAATCAGTTCATACCACAGTTACCACTCAGTCTCCACATTAACGAGAACAATCGTTTGAATGCCTCTTGGTATTGACTATGTCTTAAACCTTTCCAAACTCTACTCATAAATAACAAGAAGAAACATGAAAAAAACGTATTAATTTGAGAAAGGTAAACATGTCTTTTTGCTATAGTTTGGGTTGATTGTTTGACTCATAAATCTTACCATTATGTTAATGTTAAAAGTAAGACAGATATGAACATTTTTCTATTTATATTTCTAAACTGTCAGACTAGTCCTATGCTGTCCGTCACATAGCTGTTTAAAAGCATCCCAATAACCCTTAGTGTTAATTTTGGTTTGGTTGGACTTAAAACTGACTACTCTTGCCGTCGAAAACATTTCCTGTGATAGTTTGTTTAAAAGAGCTCCGAAAGGAGCTCTTTTGAACAAATTATCACAGGACATGTTTTTACAATTCATTTCAGGTTAGATTTGGTCATTAAAACGGATAAATTAAGCTTGGCACACTTAGAGTTAAGTAACCGTTGTACGGGTTCACGAAGTCCTACCGTTCTTCTAGTCTCTTAGCCCTCTTGTCTTTCCTCAGAGTAAAATCTCTCAAGTAATTATTTAGCTTTTCGTAGTTTTTAATTTTTTGCCACAGCATGGTTATTCTACACACGTTCCATAACACGAGGTGACATATCCATGTGAACAGTAAACATCTAACTGATCTAAACTTAATTTAACTGACAACCTTGTTTATTAATCTTGTCCTTTGGGAACTAGCTTGAAAAAGCTCTCCTGTGAAGATAAGATTTTTAACAGATTATTTCAGGCATAAGACAAATATATTAAGAAATAAACTTATAAAACCAAAAATAATGATCAATTGGTTTCTAAGCTCCCTCAGAGTTAACCCCCAAAGTGCCAAGCTTAAAATTTGTCAGTTTCAATTTAAAATTTTAGGTCGAAATGGGCTGTTGAAAAGCTATCCTGTAATAATTTGTTTAAAAGGGCTCCTATTGGAGCCCTTTTAAACAAATTATCACAGGATAGATTTCCAACATGGGTAGTCAGTTTTAAGTTTTGAAATCAGTTTGGCACTGAAAGGGTTAACAGATGCAAGATCCATAGTTAATGTGATTTAGGTTCATTTTCGCTGAAGGACACCAGTCTTAGAAATAATATTAAGCATGTAAATATCACTAGATAAAATGTATAGAAATTATGCAGCGGTTTTCCATTGGTTTGAGATTTCCAAAGAAATTTCATCAAACCATTGGAAAACCGCTGCATAATTTCTATACATTTTCCCTAGTGTATGTCACTTGTTAGGATACGGTTTTGTACTTGTGTCTTCTGTAACTCGCTGATACTCAGAGTCCATTAAGAGAACATGCTGTTCGTGGTTATTACATTTCCTGATTCATAATTTGATATTGATTTTTGTATTTTATGTACATTGTCCCGACATCTGCCACATTCTGCCCATGTCGAAATACAATCTGCTATTTAGAAAAGCATAGCATTTCAATATGTTAAAAGGTTTGCTTTTATGTATATTTTAAGTAATGCTAATGGAGGACAACACCTAAAACGAACGCACAAGGGATGCTTGCTGCTCCTACAGTATGCAAAACAGGGCACCTTTTCACGAACCATCTTAAATTTACTACTTCATAACTCATACCACTTGGTTAATTGGGTTGGATTACGAATGCCCAAAATGCATTTTTAAAATATAAAGGTGTTTTTTGGGTAAGTGTAGTTTGCAACACTTTAGTAGTAATAATCCAAACCCATTGGTCAAGTGGCATGGTTTACGACTTTGTAAATCTACGACCTTGTAAAACAAGACGTTTGTGCTAGTTCATCATGGCGCGGTTTCAGCAACAACGTTCACATATTCGTGTTGAACTGTAAATATCATTTATCGATTGATCATTTTGCTCCTACAAACAAGTTATTGATATTTCCCTAATCGTTGAATGAAAAGGAATGAATAGTGGTATTCCTTGTTCAATGACGTTTAAATATGCTAGAATGTCCTTCGGCCATGTTTTCTCAGTGTCAACAAATCAAAAGTTTGTATTGAATATCCTAGTGGCAGTGCTTATTCTAAGCACAAAACCAATATTGGGTCAACATATAGCGCATTATTTTTCGTAGTGTTGTGTTGACGCTCACTTGTTTTCTGAATTGCCTGGTCATGTGATAGTGTATAGAGGAAGAAGGGGCTTATCTTGTTTTGACAATAATAATAGTTTTTGGCACAAAATATACCAAACGGTATTCATAAACAGTTAGCCCGTACCACATTAAGATGATAGTAGTTTTCCGGATGTATTGTTCCAGTACTTCCGTAATTAGACCATATAATAGCCAATCGTCACGCTCCATAGAAACCAGTTAAATGTCATTTACATGTCTCATTAGATTCCGCTTTTCTGAATGGCCCACGTCTTACAAAGACTTTAAAGTTACGAGCTCGTAGTCTTAAACTCTGTGACAATGCGTTCGGTTTACAAACGCGCAAAATCGTTGTAAACTTGCACTTTCCAAAGACATTTTTTTTTTTTGAAATTGCAGTTTACAATTTTTGCATTTTTAAACCTAAACCATTGGCTCAGTGACTCTGTGAAACTTGATGTATTTAGCCTTTAACGGTGTTACAAACGCCATAGTATGGACATAGACAATAAGGGATGAAGACCAAAATACAACATGCAGTAATTTGCCATTCATCATAGCGTAAGGAATCATGGCATAGTACGTTTCCTTTAAAAAGTAATTAAACAAAATTAAACAGCATATAAAGTAAAATGTTCTCTGAAACGTCTACATTTATCCTATTTGGTGACGCCGAGCCAGTGTGTTGTGGCAGATACCAAATACGTTTATCAGAATCTTATATTTTCTACCTTGTTTGAGAATATTGATTCTCTTACAACATAATTGCCAAAGTATATTGGGGCTGCGATAATGAAATTTTAATATCGTAGGCCTTCGTATCTATGTCCTACGCAAGAAATAAATATTTAAAAAATCATGGCACAAGTACACTTCCTTAGTGGTATCTATTGTCTTCAAAACTTTTATGTCAAGAACATCGTCGTTTAATATCTTATTTTCGCATTAAATTGAATATTGATTTCATAAGTTCTTTTTACAGAATTTTTCAATAAGCTGGAAGCTGGGCTGTATGTTTTTTCATTGTAATTTGATATTGTGGCACTTTTATAATTTTTGAACCAAAGTGCAAACAGGGCAATCTCTTTTACAGGACAATCTCCAAATTCATTTAACACAATGTACAAAACGAGATGTGCCTTGAAAAAGCTTAACCTTGATGCCGTTTCACAAAACCGTGGTAACATTATAACATTATAAGGTTTGTGAAACTGAAGCCAGAGTCCCGTTCCTTAAAGTGATCTTAAGTTGATCGTAAGTACTAAAATATAACTTTGGTTTATGACTGTCGTAGCGCAGAAATCGCTTTGGAAACGGTGCCGAATGGCACCGTTTCCAAATCAATTACTACGCTACGACAGTCGTAAACCTATGATAAGAAACAACTCCACAAGACATTGTTTCAAAAATCACTTACGATGAGCTTAACATTAGAATCGCTTAGAGGAACGGGGGCCTGCCCAGCTGATAGGCAGTACCCATCACCACGGTCCTTTTGCAGCAGCCCAATCTTGCCGTCGGGCATGCAACATCGAGTATCAAATGTGTTAAATTTGGCTATCGAACGGGCAAATACAATAACCAGCTGGTAAACATTGGTCGTTGTGTGGTCACCTGATGCAGCCAGTGTGTCTAGTTCCATCTTTATACTTTCTAAAGTAAAAATAGTATTTACTTCCCCCCAGATTTATAAATAAAGAGGTGCACATCAGCGGCCAATGTAAGTAAATATTAACTCTTCGGGCGTTGCATTGATTTTGCTATAATTTAAAACAAAGCACCTTGTGCAATTGACAGCCTTAGTAGTGACATAAGACTAATACATATTAAAATTAACATGTGATGCCAGCAGCGTTTTAGTTAACTCTTAATGTGCCGAATTAAATTTAATGAGACTTGAAACTATGAAATGTTGTTGTTGAAAACCTATTCTGTGATACGTTGTTTAAAAGAGCTCCTGAAGGAGCTCTTTTAAACAACTTATTACAAGATAGGTTATTAACAGCCTACTTAGGTCAGATTGTAGACAGAAAGACAAAGGTTTGATTTGGTACTCTAAAGGTTAAGTATTATGATTACGTATTATTGTTACTGAAGGTTTAGGGATAGTGATGTATGTCTTATAAGATATGTTGAATATTCACGCTGTTCTGTATCATTTTACCTTAGTCGTAATTCATCAGCACAAAGTGTTATATTCAGTTTATTTATTTAACATCAAACTGTCGGGACATGTATTATACACTTGATATGTACATAGATATTAACATGTTTTCTTTTTTATTTCTATCTTGCTTTCATGTTTTGTTTGTAATATGTTCAACAGAAAAACGTGTAAATAAGTATCAACTCATTTTAAAGCTATAGTTGTTAATAATTAGGCGTGTAAAAATATCTAACAACCTGGGCTTGGCAAAATGTTTGGTTTTGTTCAGTTTTAATATCTCTAACTTGGTGTCCATCTTGTTTTGTATGGTATTGATGCAAATATTATGATTTATAAATACATCGCATCACAATCGTTTTGTCTTTTGTCAGTACATATACTGACAGTATGTTAACGTTTATAGTGAGTGCCCGTTTCTTTGTTTTATATGCACAAGAACTTGTAAACATGTATGCATTTAGTCAACAATAGCATTATCAGTACATAATCAACATCGAAAAAGATTACATTGAGCGACGAACGTTTTGTTAACAAATGCCAAACTGTTAAATGTGCACTTTCTAAAATGTTTTCTTAACTTCAGAAACCCACAATATTCAACTACTTTGGCATTTGTAAACAAAACCATTCGCCCAATGATATTTTGTAGATGAGACATAGTCACGTGGATCAAATGGTACACTACACTAGAAACATGTAAAGAAATTATTCAGCGAAATTCCATTGGTTTGATGAGATTTCCTACTGAAATCTCATCCATCCAATGAAAATCCGCTGAATAAATTCTATACTTATTCCAGTGCTTTTAACAGCTGAGTAACCAGGTGCCTATAGTTTGTGATGCAAGAATGGGTTAGACACGATATTATGCAAAACTGAAGATTGTAAATGTGAAACTTGCCACTTGTATGATGCTTCAGCTTGAACGTGCTTGCTCGGTGATCTCTATCGCTAGTGGTCAGACCGGAATAAAAACATCATTAACAGCATTGTGTTCTTTTGTTTGTTGTGAGATTTGTCAAATACAAGTCAAGATTGGAAACTTACATAGTATTTGATAACTATAAACCTGATGTGTTATATTTGCAATTACACTATTTGAAAAAAGTCAATATTTTATCGCTTTGTGTAGTTGAGTTCCATGGGGGATTCGAACCCATACTTTGAATCTGGCAACACATTGCCAGCACTTATCACCTCAGCACTTCAGCCACCGGGACAAGAAACGTGATAGTTGGTTTCACTGGTTATACTTAAAGTTCATGACACTGGAATTAAAATAATAGATTACACCCTTGAACCCTTGGGTGGCATTTAGAAGGTAAACTGAAGATATTATTCAGATATTTATGGGTACAAATTCTTTAATTACTTTGCAGCATGACTGCAAAGTAATTAAAAAATGTTGTACCCATAAATATCTTACTCATATGTTTGGTTGTTACTTTTAAAAATGTAAATAATTGAAGACAGTGACACTTCTTAGACAATAATTATATAGAATAAATTTGGCGAAAATGTTGAACAAAATACAACATCAATGATTGCAATGGTACCAACTGCCCTTAAAGTAAAGTTAAATTACAAATTGTATCACAGCAATGTTAAGATTACTGATTGCTGATTTACTAAGGAATAAGGACACGTGTTTGAGATTTAGCAGTTGTCACTTTTTAAAAGACAAAATATGAGTTCGGAGTTGTGAATATGTTTGAAGTAATCTTATCATCTTTGCATTTGCAACAAATCGGCAACTTGCCCCGTTTAACATCACTATTTATAAATACACCTTACATAAACTGCTTCTTGCCACACAAAAACGTCGAATATTGACTCCAATAAACCAGTACATTACGTTCTCACGTCCAATCATCTTAAATATATTTAGAATTGAAATATGTTGTGCTCTTCAATCTCTTAACCATATTTGTCTTTAGACTACAACAATGTTTTGCTGGGTAGGTTGTGATAATCTCTTGCACATTTTCAATCTGTATTTAACTATTTTAACAGACACCTGTTTGATGTTAACCCTTACCGTGCGGCTCTCGGAAATTTCCGGGTCAGGCCAACAGCCTGACCCGGATATTTTCTGAGCCGCATAGGCTAATAGGCGCCGGTGTTGAGTTAGGCACTAACTGGGAAAGGCGAAACACTAAAACATTCCAGGACACGCTACTCACTTCTATGCCGCACGGTAAGGTTTAAATAATGTGTAAATAAGTAATGTGAAACTATTGCGTTGTTCAGAAGTAAAGTAGCTGCGCAGTCGAACACCGACGATTAGAATTAACTCCAGCTAGAATTACAGTAAACTCGCATTTGTTTTTATCTTTGGGTAGAAATTTTGCTGTTGTTAGAAACATTAATTAAAAACATGTACATTATCAAAACAAATGTACATATATCGATTACATCTTCTAAATTCCACTCAAACAACTTATTAACACAACAGTTAAGTTTAAAAGTTTATATACTATAACGTGTAATTTTATTCATACAATGGCTACAGAAACTGCATTTGGGAACATACAAGCTTCGGTGTGCTAGATATATCTATTATCAAACAGCGTTCACCATCAGCAACAGCAATCAACCCCAGAATACATGCACGACTAGAGGATGAAGGTAGGCTTTAAATACAGTGCTGGTGATGTCCATTTCCATAAATGACTGGCGACCTTTGGTATAACTTAATCAAAACTTTTCTAGAACTTTTATGAACAATCAGTCTTCTAAAGGTTGCCAGCTATTGTTACAAAATATTGTTGTAAAGACGGTTTATGTTTTCAATACTATTATCTATTCGTCAAAAAAAGGAAAATTGATTACAAAAACACAATTATTCCTCCATACAGAACGAGTAACTGAAAGAAAATATTAATGAGTTAGAATGCCAAAACACTGTGTTATGTATCAAGTTGTTTTCATAGTTTTGAAACTCAATGGTGATATGGGAATGTGTTTCTATAAACTGGATTCCAGAAATATAACATGGAATCTTATGAATAGCAACCTCTTTAATTGTAAAACATAACGTTTCTGGGCTAGTCCTTGCCCCTTTTAAGGCATTATATGTTTTATATATAATGTTGTTTTAATATCTTCCAAATTCACTGCTGATAGATGAGGTACCTTATAAACAGAACGTCAACAACATAAAACAATAATAAAAGAGACCTACAAACCAATAGACTAGGCTATTTAGCTGATAAAGTTGAAGGAAGGGGCATTTCTTAGTAGGATTTGGTATTTAGTCTCTTTACCCTATTTTAAGGTTGCTGATTATGAAAAAATAGGATACCAAGCAAAAAAAGTTGTTTTTTTAACATAATTTTTTTTAAAAAAAGATGGCCACCAAAAAGCTCCAAAATACACGTTGATGAAGACAGCATACTCGACTATAACTCTGAAAGTATTGGTGCTAACTGAAAACAATTCACACATAAATGTTCAGAAATTCCTACGTTACTTATAAAAAGGTTGTTTCAAAGGATTATACGGATTAATAAATTAACTGTTTATCTATACTTTAGAGACGGGCAGAAACAAAGTACATTTAGCATGAGACATTATCAACTGTGACAGGTAGCATTGTTAAATTTTTAAAAGCGGTCGTTACAAGGCCAAATATTAATAAGTAATTAATGTTTGTTTTAATCCAAAATACAACATATGGTAGTACTAGTTAATTACGTTTTGCACAAATATATATATATATATTTATATTACTGAGGTTTATATTTTAAAAACTGGTTAAAATGTATGTAAATAAAAATTCACCTGTTTTCTTTTCAGTTGTTTGATTAACATTTAGAAGTTGGAATGATGATTATGATGATGATGTATATGGATTACATGTTCTTGGTTGCTGAGTAGATGTAGATTCTAAGCAACCAAGAAGTTGTACTCGGTATGTCTACATTTATATTTTCATTTTATATTACAATCTAACTAACCGACAAGAAGCATTATTAGCATTGCAGCATTATTCACTCTTGGTTCGCAGGTACCAGCCGCAGCTCACAGGTTTCACTGTATCACATAACCACATTGGTGATGCAGGCTTTCATTCTGCCGTAAACCCTGTCGCCGCGATATTACTTAAAACTTAATGAAAACGGCGTTAAACTATAAATTCACTCTTTCACTCATCTATTTGTTCTACCAGTCATGTGCTAAACGTAAATATAGCGTTGACAGCACACGACATGGTAAATTGTTTTAAAGATCCAACTTACTACAGGATAACTTTCCAACAAACGATGGTCAACCTTTTAGACCTACTGTAAGCACATGGAGCTCAAAGGTTAATAATGTACGTTACTGGTATTATTATACATGTTTACACTGTCTAGCCGGGAAAGTAGTGGTTTCCAATTACTAGTAGTGATATTCCAGGCGAGGGTACCATTTCACAATCCGATCATATTTTTACGACGTCGTAAGCTATTTTTCTGTGC
>JAULCD010096566.1:0-11589 GCA_032361085.1 Calliostoma canaliculatum
ATTTCTAACCACTCATGTCCTTACTTCACTTGTTGTTTCCAAATTAGTTCGTAGTGGCAATTTTACGAATGCATGTCCTGAAAAAGACCAGGGGTGCTTAACTAATTTCCAAGTGTATATTTAAAAACGCATTTCTTAAAAACCTTGCTTAGACATGTTGTTAAAGCAACTGGTCTATAGTTGTTACAACGATTTATATTGTCTTTTTGTGAATGGGAATAACACTTGCATCTTTCCATAAGTCAGGAAATATAGATGTCTGAAGTAAAATATTAAAAAGGATTGATAAATGGAGCTATACTCTTTGCAAACATTTTGATAAGTTTGTTGCTTATACTGTCAGGACCAGTTGCTTTAGTAACATCAACTGACAATAGACCTCTTCATAAGAGAGAACAATATTGCTTAAAGATAGTCTAGGATCACATGTGTGGTACTGAACTGTGTGGGTTATCCACCTGCGCCTGTTCACAAAAGTAGTCAATAAATATATTAGCTATGTCTACGTCTGTTTCATATACAATATTGTTATAGATAAATGGTGGAAAATATACTTTACTTTTGGACTGAAAGTAGGTTTTTACCAGGTTCCACCATGTTTTACTCCCTTTATTACTATTTATTCTATTATCAATTTGGCTAGCATAGTCACGTTTACCTTTTCTAAACGATGAAGTTAGTCGATTTCTAATAGTTCTAATTTTTCCCCAATGACTAGGCGTATTACGAACTTTTGCCAGTTTGTGTTGTCGATTTTTCTATCTTATAAGACAACAAATATTGCCAGAAATCCAAGTTTTGTCTTTGGATCTTACGGTTACCACTTTATTAGGTATGTACTGATTTGATAGATCTTTAATTATGTGTGTGAAATATTCTGTGGATTCGTTTATACTTTTGTTTGTAAAGTCAACTTCATTGAATGAAACTGCTATTTCATTTTTAGTAGCCCCAATATCAGCCAAATTAAAGTTATACATGTGTCTTTTGAAAGAGTAATCTTTACTCGCCTTTTTTATATTTAAATGGACAATCACAGGACAATGATCACTGCATATAGGGTCTTTTACTCCAAAATCTACAATTCTAGTAGTGTGTGTTACAAATATTAAATCTATCAGCGTGCTTGACAGGGGTGTGATTCTCGTTGGGTCTACAATTCTAAGGGTCTAAGTTTTGAAAATCCCTTTTTTGATCACCTAGATAATTAATGTTAAAATCACCTGTTATGATGGTTGTCATATTTTGGTCAATGGCGTTAGCAATTGATTCTTCAATCATATTGAAATACTGTATACTTCTGTCTGCACGATACATTGCACCAATGAGAAAGTTTTCATTACTAACTCTTAATTGTACCCACACTGCCTCCAAACCAACCGGTACTAAAGTACTAATTTGTTTAGCTATAATGGTATGTTTAACATATATAGCTACCCCACCTCCCCGTGTTAATCTATCACATCTAAAAGGTAAATGAAATCCTGGAAATATAATGTCTTTGTCTTGAGTTGAATCGTTAAGCCATGTTTCGGTTAAACAAATAACATCATATTCCGATAGTTCGGCTATTATAAAATCTATCTTTTGTTTGAGGCTACAGACATTTAAATGTATTATTTTCAGATTATCATAATTTGGCCCGGGATTAACTTCAATATCCCCACAAGAAAGCAACAACAGCATTATATATAAAAGGGCGTTCTTGAGGGAGTACAAACATAATTTTTTGCAACTTAATTTAACTAATATAAATTTAAAGCAATCTTTGCAATATGATATACCAGCAAAAATACCCACTGCAAGCCGGTACTGCGCAATATCAACCCCCATTATCGATTAACATTAACGAATCTTGCATACCAGCTTGCTGTGGGTCTTTCATAAGATAATTGTAAGACAATGTACGATGTTTAAACAACATGAAATTAAAGTGGTCACTTGTATATGAACTATGATATGTACAATGTAAGAAAAGAACTAAAAGAGAAAAACAAAGAGAAACAAAACTGTACATACTCAGCTAGAACGGCTGAGCTGAATTAACAACACCAAAGTGAATACCCATGACCAATTTGCAAAACCTTCATCCGATTAAAACTAGGAAAATAACCAAAATAATAATATCAACTTAAAAAGGAAAAATAAATGCGTTAATACTACTATTTTTGTTTCACTACGGTAATAAAGGGTGTTGATTCAATCAATGTATTTGTGCGTGCAGCACGAGATGTACCGAGAGTTATGCTGAGTTACACCTGATCACGAGCATGCTGTGTGTTGTTAGGGAATGTGTCGTGTGTTTTGGCATGTGTTGATTTAAATAAGTAAATGTGTTTTTGCTTATTGAAGTGTACATTAAAAGATCCAAATAGACAATGAACAGGATTGCAACGGATATTGATAATCCCGTGTGATATGTTTTGGATTTATGAGTGTGAGGATATCACTACAGTGCAAATGAGCCAATGGAAACGATTACTAAAGGGTAAGTAAATGAAATGTGTATGTTTTGATTTGCTTTTAATATTTTTTCTATGTTAAAATATTCATTTAGAGGAGCGTTCTTCCTACAAGTTAGAAAAATAATACAAACAAAAGCATCGGATGCACAATGTAAATTTATGTCAGGCATTCATTACTTGAAATACATTGACATTCCCACTGATACGGTTATTATAGATTGTTGCATACTTTTTGTCCATCAAAAGATTATCAAAAACAAAAGTTTGTAAATGTCAAATGGCAGGAATATGTCCTTAATTATCATTTTAAGTCAGGATAAACAATATCCAACACTTAGGTGGTCTTCTCAATACAGACTTATCTGATAATTGGTTCACACCTACTTAGTAATCTGCTTCGTCCTCCATGGTGTGAACTGAAGTGTTGCCGTTTTGGGAGAGCAAACATGTTGGTAATAATATACAGCAAAGCCTAGGTTACAAGAAAAGAAAAACGCAATTAGACAAAATCATCAAATCTGAGTGAAGAAAGAATAAAACTATGTACTGATTTTTAAATTTTAAGGATAGTTTTAATATACCTTCAGGCATGCAATGATACCAGTTTTAAATACTTTAAATAAAAGGAGCGAACATCCTTAAGTTGAGGTGAGCTTTGTGCATTTGTCAGCGGCCTGGATTTATATGCTTCATTCTCTTTTGATTATGTATTCATTTTCGTTAGAGGTGTTAAATATACATATTTAGTTGTCTGTTGCCGATCCTTTGTCTGCAAGCTAAAACACATAGTTTAAATCACAAAAGCTTCACAGTCCTTTACATAGTTGTAATATTTCAATGTTCATGTAAAACGATGAGAAAGTATTATGAATTTATCATGAAGATCATGTGTAAACATCTACGTTATGGTATCTTCGTTATTATTGAAACCTCCGTGGCTAGATCAACCAACTACTCCACCTTAAAAAGCCTTTATCTATGTATACCTACCACAAAGTATGGACAATTCTTTTTGGCGTTTTCGCACTTTAAATAAATTGTTGTTGTTTGGTTACCTCAGACAATACGTCTTTTTTATACTGTTTATTATATGACATTTATTCTCTGTTTTGTAGAGCCTGTGTTAAAGTTTATAATGCGTTATGTTAGCTATTATTAGTTACAGAATAAAATGTTTTAATAAAATATATATGCTTGAAACAAATGACTGTAAATTTGTTTTGTGTGTGTGATTTTTATGTAAATACATTCTGTGTTTAGTTCCGTGATTTCCTGATTTGCTATACTTAAAGTACAATACATTTTTCTCTGGTTATTAATTTAATCTACTTTTATTTTTAAAAAAATTCCACTGTCCACTGCGATTCTTTAATTTATTTATAAAGATTTTAGTTGAACAACAGTGAACATATAATGTTTCAGTTGCTTTATTGCCCACTCACAACAGTTCCCGGGCTAATATATTAATCCACTTTACGACAGGGGAGCATAGCATGCTTTCTTAATTAACAACCTTTTCACTGTCTCGTAAATAGGAGGACGCGTTGAAAACAATAGGAGTTTTCACGTACAAAAGGGCTGGAGTTATGAATGTGTTCAGTCTCTGATTAAAAGCCGGATAATCTCCTCTGTTTTCACAAGAGTAAGCTTGTTATCTAAATGACAGAGCACTAAGTATGTCTCACCCTCGCCGACATCTGAGGGGAGCATTGCTTGGGTTTAAAGTTGTTTTGACAGCTGCAACAAAAGCTTGAAATTCACGCACATTTAAAAAGGTTTTAGATTTTGTGAGTCGTCAGCTCTTATCCCAAGACAGCTGAACTTTCGTGCGTGTGTTTACAAGGTGAGAGAGTATTTACTTTTCCCGTCTTAATAATATTTGACTAGCCAATTTTAAAATAGTTCAGGGTTTCTTGGATGTCAGTTTCTGGTTTGTTCCTAACTTCACGATGTCTCCGGGAGCTTACACATCAATACCAAGTTAGGTGTACGCGCGCTCGTACAGTATATCTGTCTATTAAGGCTGCAACCATGCAGGTAGACCACGATACGCATCTCGATACTTTTGCCACGATTCAATACGTATCGCGATACGCAAAGTCAACAAATAAAGCAATAACAGCATATACCTTTGTTTGTTTTTAAAACGGCACTAAACTTAATCTTGTGCACGGAAACAAATACTTTTTTAAATAAGTAAACACTAAACAAATACTATATTTATCAAATCAAAAACCTCTAAAAATATTCAAACATTTCAGTCCTAATGTAGTTAATATTTTTACATGGTTTAAACATAGTTTATTCATTTTAAATTAAACAGGATTGGCAAACAAGCCTGAGGCTTATATTAATGCCGCTCCGTAATACATAATCACACAATCACACAAACAGAACAGAACTCTAAAATACATCTAAAATATTTTACATATCAATTCTTCTAATTAGTAAACATCTGAATACATTTCGCCGCTAATATTAATATTGCCAACGCTGCGCTAAACAATAATTTACTCAATATGACAAAACTTTGTGAACAATCTACTTCTTTACCCCTAATGTACACAACTAATTAATCCTGATCCTGGTATCACTCACACCCTTGTTAACCCTCACTGGTAATTCCATTCTTCTTGGCATCCTGGTGTACTTGTTAATCTCCTGTGTTATACATTTTTGTTATCTTTTTTAATTAATACGACTCAATTTATTGTAAGCACTCATGCCCTACATATATACTGCTGTACAACAACCACAACCCAGCTTGAAAACGGTAAAGAATCTATACCGAAACGTCTCTACTGTGCAATAAAGAAGTTGATTGTTCAGTACTTCTAAAATGCCTCTTAAGCAGATTAATTTACTCGCTTCTGAAAATCAGACTTTAAAAACTTTTACAAGGAGACAATGCCCATCAGACAAACAAAGAAGTTTTTACCAAAATTGTTTGAGAGACATTTCATAAGTTAAGAGTACGGAATGTGAACTTTATTGATGATCATCTTCTTTATTGCACAATAGCGACGTTTCGATATAGATTCGGTGTACAATGTTTTCAATTCGTATGTATCACTGTATTTGACAAGACCAGGGTTAACACAGTTTCGTAGCGTATCGATTTAGTGCAAAACAATATCGTGTATCGTATGCAATGTATTGCGATGCACCAGTGTATCGTTGCATTATCTATCTGTCATTCCCTGTCATAATTAAGACCGCCGTCAGATGTCTAAAACGATATTGAAAATGTGTTAAACCACAACTAGCTCACTCACTTAATATGTTATGTTTCAAGTTTTTTTAATTTGTTATTTTAACTCTGAGTGGATCAAGCGAACTGAAGATGGATGTCGGTACTGTCAATCCTGCAGCTGTCCTTATTTTATGTTTCATGTTTTTTTCTTTGTTGTTTCAGCTTTAACTTGGATCAAGAGAACTGAAGATGGATGTCGGTACTGAGGTTCCTGCAGGTGTCCTTGATTATAAAATTAAACTGGAAGAGACAGAAGACTTGAAGAGTGAAGTTGTTGACAGTTTTGAAACCAAACAATCATGCAATACTGTAGACTTGGAAACTCCCAGTGATGGGGTCGAGACTGTTTCAATGACAAACAAAAAGTCATTTATTTGTGATGTTTGTCAAAAATCCTTCACACTCAAAGCTTCACTAAAGAAACACATGAGGATTCATTCAGGGGAAAAACCATTCACATGTAATTTATGTTTGAAGTCTTTTCCTTATTCTGAAAGTCTGAGGACACACATGGTGATTCACACAGGAGAGAAACCCTTCACTTGTGATAAATGTCAAAAATCTTTTACCCTGTTAAGCAATCTCAAAACGCACAAGATGATTCACACAGGAGAGAGACCATTCACTTGTGTTGTTTGTGAGAAATCTTGTAAAGCCAAATCTGACCTGAAGAATCACATGAGAGTTCACACAGGTGAGAGACCATTCACTTGTGATGTTTGTGAGAAATCTTTTACTACATCCAGCAGTCTCCTGACACACATGAGGGTTCACACTGGAGTAAAGCCATTCACTTGTGATGTATGTCAGAAATCGTTTAGTCAATCAGTCACCCTCAAAAAGCACAAGGCGATTCACACAGGACACAAACCATTCAATTGTTATGTTTGTCAGAAACTTTTCACGCGAGCAAGTAGTCTTCAAACACACATGTTGGTTCACACTGGAATAAAGCCATTTACTTGTGATGTATGTCAGAAATCGTTCACCTTGTTATGCAACCTAAAAACGCACAACATGAATCACACAGGAGAGAGACCATTCACTTGTGTTGTTTGTGAGAAATCTTGTACATCCAAATATGAACTGAATATACACATGAGAGTTCACACAGGTGAGAGACAATTCCCTTGTGATGTTTGTCAGAAATCTTTTCTATATCCAGCAACCTCCAGGCACACATGTTGGTTCACACTGGAGAAAGGCCATTTACTTGTGATGTATGTCAGAACTCGTTTACCCAGTCAAGCAACCTAAAAACGCACAAGATGATTCACACAGGTGAAAAGCCAATTACTTGTGATGTATGTCCGAAATCTTTCACCTTGTTATGCAACCTCAAAACGCACAAGATGAATCACACAGGAGAATAATCATTTACTTGTGACGTGTGTCAGAAATCTTTCAACCAATCTGTCAATCTCCGGGCACACATGAGGACTCACACTAGAGACAGATTTTAACTCTTAAAGTGCTGAACACTTAGTCATTTCATTGTGCAACCTATGAAGCTGTTGAAAACCTTTTCTGTCACAGTTTGTGTAAAAGGGCTAAAATCAGTGACCTTAATAGAATGAACCAAAAATAAAGCAAGGAAAAAAATTATCTTTCATTGGGACGAGCTTGGATCTGGACATTTCATAGTCACTGCATATAATACACTAGCTATTTATTCTAGTCATACAGTCTCTGGCATATCCTAAACATAGTATACTTTGCGTACGTCACACATATTGAACATTATTACTAATCCATATAAATTCTAATATAACATTATTACTTTCAACCATTCTTTTGTCTTTATTTACTGTGCATGCAAACACAGACTGTTTCTAGCAATTTAGGAAAGTCCTGGTGCCCGTTTCACAAAGACGTCATAACTTTACGACGTCGTAAACCATGTCACTGGGTTTATTGATTTGGTTGACAAATGCAAAAAATCGTTGTGAACTGTGCACAGTTTACAATGTTTTTTTTTGCATTTGAAGACCAAATCCATTAACCCTGTGACATGGTTTACGACGTCTTTGTGAAGTTATGACGGCTTTGTAAAACGGGGGCCTGGTGAATGAGAGTTGTCAGGGCACCATTTCTCAAAGCAATTTTAGTGATGCTCGTAAGTGATTTTGGAAACAATGTCCTGCGGAGTTGTTTATTATCATAGGCTTACAACTATCGTAGCGCAATGATTTGGAACCGGTGCCGGATGTCAGTCGTAAGGTTGTTAAAGCCTACGTTGATGATGTCATCATTCATTCCTTGGAGTAGGAAGATCACCTGAAGAGGATCCGTGCTTTCTTCAAGAGACTCACTGAAGCCAAACTGGCTGTTAATTTAGTGAAAAGTGGATTTTCACAGGCACACGTACAATATTTGGGTTATGTTATAGGCCGAGGTCAGGTACAGCCCGTACAAGCGAAGAGGAACCTATTTCAAAATTCGAAGTTCTACATACTAAAAAAGAACTTATGAGGTTCCGGGTATGGCTGGACACTAAAAGTTTCTCACATGTTACTAATTTAATAAGGAGAAAGAGGTAAAATTTGTCAAAATGCTTTTGAAAAAACTAAAGTCATTCTCATTAATTCTCCAGTTCTCCAAGCGCCTAACTTTGAATAAGCTTTTAAATTAGTTGTAGATGCAAGTGACATTGACAAACATGAAGAAATGTTCCAATCTTTTAACAACTTAGGCAAGAAGCACAACATAAGGATATAAATTATTCACTTGTGGTTTTAATTTATTTCTCAAAAGAAATTTAGGTTTTCAACAGCCTGTATCAGCTGGAATTTAAACACTAAAATTAGCAATTGTTGTGCTTAGCACTTTAAGGGTTAATAAAAAGACATCGAAACCAACCCTGGACCAAATGATACTCGCAAAACACGCCAAACCACGCTTCCAAGCACAACAGACGACGTAGTTGAAGGAGCTAGTAACACAACCACACTTAGTGCTCTAAATGAACTTACAAAACAAATATCAGAACTTAATAAGAACATTACCTCCCTGCAGACCGACATGAATGCTCTAACCCTTAAAGTTGACACACGATTAGGAAATATCGAAGATGGACTTGCAGACGTACAAAGAGAAGGAATGGAAACGAGAGAACTTGTGGAAGACCAGAATGTGAGAATAAAGGAACTGGAAAATGCTGTTGACAGAACGGAAGCATATTCTCGGAGAAATAACCTTGTTTTCTTCGGAATACCAGGGGAAGCTACAGAAACTGGACTAGAATCTCAAAATGAGGTCAAAGTGTTCATGTCTGATACCTTAAACATACCAGATGCCTATTCTATACAATTTGACACGGTTCACAGATTGAGGTCAAAGACATCACCACCGCCGATGATAGCCAAATTTTTATCAAGAGATGATAAGGAGATAGTCCTAGCTGCAGCTAGATCCTTGTTGAAAGGCAATAAGAATGTCAAAGTGTCACAGGACTACACAGGACGTGTACGAGCCCGTAGGAAACTACTCATACCATTTATGGTTTCTGCACGAGAAGAGGGAAAAACAGCATACCTATCTGAAGACAAACTTATCATTAACAAGGTACACTACATATATGATGATGATAGCAATGATATTATCAAACAGAGATCGACCACGTGGACTCGACAGAGTGCTCGGAGCAACCCTAGATAGGAACTCGGCCCTGACCTTGGAACTCAGAGTGAGAGACAGTTTGAAGAAAGCCAAATGCAGAAAAAGGAATATTCTACCTTGGAACACACTATCTCTATACTAACGTGGAATATTAATGGACTGTATAGCAAGTTAAGTAACCTAAACTTTTTAAATTTTCTTAAAGGTTTTGAAATTATTGGCCTTGTTGAAACATGGGCAAAGAATGATACTGACTTTACTGACATTCTCCAAAACTATACATGTTACCAATGTATTCGTCCAAAAGTCAAGCATTTTGGTCGTTTTAGTGGAGGGATAGCGGTATACATTAGGAATGAACTCAGTAACTTATTTGTTAGAGTGCACACAGACTGGAACGAGTCTATATGCTTTACCAGTAAAGTGCAATGTGTTGAAAATAAGTCTTTGATACTGCTCTTTGTTTATATATCACCGGAAACTGCAACAAATTGTGATGGTATTGATATTTTGGGGTCACGATTGTCACTGCTGAAGGAAGAATACCCTGACAGCGCAGTCATCTTATGTGGCGATATGAATTCAAGGACAGGTAGAGATTTAGATTATATTGAAGATGACAATATTGATTACCTCCCTTTAGAGGATTTTATGTATGATGCCACACAGTTCACCCCTCCACCCCGTATGAATAAGGACAATGCTATAAACAATTATGGAAAGCAGTTTCTTGAGCTATGTAAACTATTTAATATTCATATCGTCAATGGTAGATGGTCAGAATCATCCGGTGATTGTACTTATATCGGCGCTAATGGTATAAGTACACCAGACTATATTTGTATATCTTCGTCTATTTATTTTATTATAACAGATTTTCAAATAATTACCCGTATAGAGTCAGACCATTTACCATTAGTAATTTCTCTTCCTTTACACCACAAAGCAAAAATTGATGAAGTGGTTAGTAATAATGTAAATCCATGTTATACCGATAGATTAATCTATTCGTGGAAACCTAAAGGAAGAGATGAATTTGTATATAAAGCTAGGTCCGAAGCTGTTACAGGTTATTTTGACGAATTCATAAGATGTGTATATGTTGACATTGCTAATGCTGTAATAGTTTGGTAAGAATTATACAGTATTGTGGAAGATCGCTTATCAAAACATATAACATGTATACAATTACCCAGCCAGAGTGGTTTGATGCAGAATTTGATGAAAATGCCAAAAATGTGAAATATAGACTTTTGAACCGTTTGAGAAGATACCCATCAATGTTGGATGTTATAAAAAATAAAGAGAATATTTAATGAAAAGGTGGGTGCATCAATTACACAAGCTTCAGTAAAAAATGATTGTAGGGCCTTTTTGAAAATTGTCAAGAGATATTCAGCAAAATCAGTGACAACAAACAATATATCTCCAGATACCTGGCAGTTATACTTTATGGAGTTATTGAATCCCACTTTTAATGAAGAAAGGGGTACAGTTTTTAACGATTTTATTGATGCTTCCATTTTAAAACATGATGAAAAAACTTGTGAAAACTGCCTGAGTGATGATTTACTTTCATATGATGTTACTACTGGGGAAGTCCTATTATCGATTGATAATTGAAGTCAAATAAGTCACCGGGAGATGATGGTATACCGTCTGAGTTTTTCAAAAGTGCCAAGGATGAAATTGCACCATACCTTGCTATATTATTTACACACATTTTATGTAAGGGTCATTTCCGAAAGCTTGGTCAACTGCTATAATAATTCCGTTATTAATGAACCTAGTAACTACAGAGAGATGTCTTTGCTTAATACTATGAGTGAACTGTTTACTTCAATTTTAAACGACAGACTTACCAAATTTATTGAAAGCTCTGGTATAATTGGCGAATTTCAAGGTGGTTTTAGGAAACACCATTCCACAACTGACAATATCTTTATTTTGCAGTCTTTAACACAGAAATACACTACATGGAAGAAAGGCCGGTTTTATTGTGCATTTGTAGATTTTAAAAAAGGCGTTTGACATGGTCAATCGGAATAAGTTACTTTATCTTTTATTGGAAAATGGAGTCCATGGTAAAATATTTAATGTGCTTAAAAGTTTATACGATAATGTAAAATCTGCTGTAGTGATTAACAAGGGGAAACAGTTGTCAGAATATTTTACCTGCTCCACTGGTGTGCGACAAGGTTGTACACTTAGCCCTTTACTTTTCTCAATATTTATCAAAGAGCTAGTTAAATC
>JAULCD010096788.1:0-11585 GCA_032361085.1 Calliostoma canaliculatum
CGAAAAACTGAATCGTGATACGTATCGTATCGCGAGGTAGATATCGCGATACGTATCGTATCGTGAGGTAAGTGTATTGTGACACCCCTAATGTTAACTATCAATTTTTTAAACTGTTACTTATGACAAATATAGATCCACTCATTAAGTAAGGTGTACGTGGGTACTGAATGAATTTACGATGTGAGTAAATTAAAGACACGTTGAACAAAACTATATTGAACACAAGACCGCGGTATAGGGTCAATGTATTTTTGTGTGGAGGGTATCCCATTTTGAAGAATGCCACATCGTGTGTAATGAGTCTTCTGTCTGTGGCTGAAACTTCCTTTGTTACGTGGTACTCCGTATTGTCATTACTCTGTGACGTCATCTCAGTTTGTCTATTGTGACGTCATGTTGCCAAGTCCGCTCCAGTAAACAGCCGACATTTCTTTTGTAAACACGGTATGTATACATTCTTTTTCAGTCATTTAGCATTTTAGTAACGACATATTAGCATAACACTTAACGAGTGAGTGTGATTTAAGAGATTTAAGAAAATAAAAATGTATTTTATACAAATGTGGGACTTTCGAACTTTTAAATGACATTGCTTTGTGATTTGCGATGTCGGGCTGGTCACCATCAGGGGTCATATTTGTGTTCGTAATGCAGTGTCCGTTTTTGTTTATTACTTATTTTGGTCCACCGATTTTAATGAAACGTAAAGCTAAATATTCCAAGTTAAAACCTTTTGGTTACACACAGATATTTCAACAGGCTTGCAACATACTGAACAAATGTTAAATGTTATATTTGAACTAAAAAAAAATATTCAATGCATTTTGAAGCATATATGGATAAGGAAATCACATGCACATGACTACTTATTAAATAAAATCATTTACAATTAAATGTAATATTTACATTTTTTAAAAAGGTGATTAGGTACGACATTTCGAGTTGACTTTATGAAGATGTCGTCTTGAATTTCATCAATATAAAATATAGTGTTTGTATTGCTAGCAAACGTTGTCGATAGTCTTTAGACCTCGCCTCAAACCATTATTTTGATAATAGACAAAGTTAGTATATTACGATAAACAAATATTTATTTATTAATAGTTTCTCATAATGTCGCAAAAAAGCCGCTAAATGGAAGCCAAAACTACTTAAAATCAAACATGAACTTTATAGTAAACAGTAGTTTTAAATTATTTTAAACTGATAGGTAGCCTGCAATGTCAGAATACATGTTCAATAAGAAAGAAAATCCCCCTAAAAATAAGAGGATTCACGTATTATGAAGACGAACTTAATGTCATTAAAACCCGGCCCCGTTCCTCAAAGCGATCTTGGGCAAAATGCGCAAAGTTAATCGTCAGTGCTAAAATATAACATTGACTTATGACTGTCGTAGCACAGAAATCGGCACCGGTTCCAAATCGTTTTTTCCGCTACGACAGTCGTAAGCTTATGATAAGAAACAACTCCACAGGACAGTGTTTCAAAATCACCAATGATCAACACTTATGAACACAAAGATCGCTTTGAAGTACGGGGGGCAAACAATTTGTTGCGCTGTGTTGCTTAGTGCAAAAGGTCTGATTTAATGAGTTTAGAAAGAACTAATTTCAGTTAAATAAGCTAACAAAGACGTATATATTTTGTTCACGATAGCTTGTCATCTAATGTCTTCAGAAATTTTAGATTTAAATACAGGCCTGTTGAAATATTACATTTAGCACATCTATGTCTATTATGTTGCAGGATTTTATTAAATATTACATTAAGCATCTCTCTATTATGTTGCAGGCCTATTATAATATTACATTAACCATCCCTCTATTTTGTCGCAGGCCTGATGCAATATTGCATTTAGTATCTCTCTATTATGTTGCAGACTTGTTGAAATATGACATTTAGCATATATTTATACTCACGTGCAAAAGAAACGCTCCAAACATTTTTCAACTATCAAACAACAGAAACACAAACACGAATAGATAATAACGTTTTATATGAGTAACACAAATGTATGTAAAGCATGTCACTTATATTTTACATACATTCTTGTTATTCATATAAAACGTT
Organism: Calliostoma canaliculatum; assembly: GCA_032361085.1. Lineage (NCBI taxonomy): Eukaryota > Metazoa > Mollusca > Gastropoda > Trochida > Calliostomatidae > Calliostoma > Calliostoma canaliculatum. Next base: position 2,077 of record JAULCD010096788.1, read on the forward strand.
ATTATCCATTCCTGTTTGTGTTTCTGTTGTTTGGTAGTAAAAAAATGTTTGGGGAAGTTTCTTTGGCACGTGAGTATATTATGTTGCAGGACTGTTGGAATATTACATTTACATATCTATTAAATATCTATGTGGCAGGGTTTCTGAAATATTACATTTAATATCTATCTAGTGTGTCGCAGGCCTGATGAAATATTACATTTATCGTCTCTCCATTATGTTGCAGGACTGTTGAGATATTACATTTATCGTCTCTCCATTATGTTGCAGGACTGTTGAAATATTACATTTATCGTCTCTCCATTATGTTGTAGGACTGTTGAAATATTACATTTATCGTCTCTCCATTATGTTGCAGGCCTGGTGAGATATTACATTTATTGTCTCTCCATTATGTTGAAGGACTGTTGAGATATTACATTTATTGTCTCTCCATTATGTTGCAGGCCTGATGAGATATTACATTTATCGTCTCTCCATTATGTTGTAGGACTGTTGAGATATTACATTTATTGTCTCTCTATTATGTTGCAGGCCTGCATACGCAGGTTTGTCACGTGATCTCTCTGTGTTAAGAGATTTAGTTGATCACGCACGATGCCGCGACGAATCATGGGGGAGCGGCCCGACTCGACGGTGGAGGAGGGGGAGGAGGTGGCGCAGGGGCAGGAACTGAGTCGTCTACAGCGACAACTGCGGCTACTTGAGGGGGACAGGCGGGCGTACGCAGAGGAGGTCTGCCAAGTGATTCTCAAGCAGCAGTACGTAGACCGGTGTCTTCCGTCACGCGATAAATAGGCCAAACAAAAAAATATTGTGGTTCCGATTACATGTCTCTAAAAAATTTTTTTATTAATTTTGTTTTCTGATATCAAATTCTAACCTTTAAAGTACTGAGTGGATTTCAAGCAGTCTTAAATCTGTGACCTCCTCGTGCTGTTGAAAACATATCTAGTGATAATTTGTTTAAAAGAGCTCATGTGGGAGCTCTTTTAAACAAATTAACACAGGATAGGTTTTCAACAGCCTGTAATCGTTTGAATTTGAAAAACAAAATAAGTAGATGTTGTGCTCAGGTTTTCACACACCTTGCAAGAATTATATAGACTAAGATTGCTTTGTGACACGACATCCAGGCCCCCGTTTCACAAAGACGCCACATGGTTAATGGATTTAGTCTACAAATGCAAAAAAATCGTTGTAAACTGTGCACTTTCCAAAGAAAAACAAATTTTCTTTGGAAAGTTCACTGTTTACAACGATTTTTGGCATTTGTAAACCAAACACATGAACCAAGTGGCATAGTTTACGACGTCGTAAAGTTACGCGTCTGTTTCGGCAGGTCTGAGGTCCGCGCCCTGGAACAGGAGAACCGGGAGATGAGCACGGTGCTGAAGCTAGCGGACAGCGACAAGAACGCCGCCCTGGACGACAACAACACCAACACGCTACAGAGCCTCATCGACAGCATGGACGCCTACAACCAGCAGGCGGAGCAGGAGAAGAAGAGGATAGGGGACCTCGAGTTGGAGGTAGGCGGGGTGCTCGAGCTGTAGGAAGACAGGGTGCTAGAGCGGTAAGTAGGCGAGGCTAGAGCTGTAAGTAAGCGGAGCTAGAACTGTAAGTAGGCAGGGTGCTAGAACTGTAAGTAGGCAGGGTGCTAGAGCTGTAAGTAGGCGGTGCTAGAGCTGTAAGTAGGCGGGGCTAGAGCTGGAAGTAGGCGGGGCTAAAGCTATAAGTAGGCGATGCTAAATCTGTATGTAGGCGGGGCTAGAGCTAGAGATAGGTGAGGATAGAGCTTGGAGTATGCGGGCTGGAAGTAGGCAAAGGTAGGGGGTAAGTGAAGCTGAAGATGTAGGTGAATCTGAAGATAAATTAGGCAGGACTGGAGATGAAGTAGATGGGGCTGGAAATGAAGGTAGGCGGGGTTGAAGATGGGATAGATAGGAATGGAGATAAAGGTGGGCAATACTGGAGATAAACTTGACAGTCTGAATAATAGAGCAGGTAGAACTAGAGATGGCTATGGGTTGGACTAGAGATAGAGGCAGGCGGCTAGATTGAGTGAGTGGAGATAGAGGTAGCTTTAGCAAATCTGGAGACGCTGTTAAACAGGATAATAGAAATTCTAAACGTTCCTGAAGGTCTGTTTGGTATGCTGCAGCTGAAGCGGGTTGACAAGGACATCAACCAGCAGAAGAAGGTCAAGTCCGGCATGTCCGGGCCTGTCAGGGAGAGGATGCTGCAGAAGAAGACCAAGGTCATGGAGAACAGACACGACAAGGTCAGTAACAGACAAGCCAAGGTCAGTAACAGACACGACAAGGTCAGTAACAGACACGACAAGGTCAGTAACAGACATGACAAGGTCAGTAACAGACATGACAAGGTCATGGAGAACAGACATGACAAGGTCAGTAACAGACATAACAAGGTCAGTAACAGACATAACAAGGTCAGTAACAGACATGACAAGGTCAGTAACAGACATAACAAGGTCAGTAACAGACATGACAAGGTCAGTAACAGACACGACACGGTTAGTAACAGACACGATCAGTATCAGACACGATAAGGTCAGTAACATACATAACAAGGTCAGTAACAGACATGACAAGGTCAGTAACAGACACGAAAATGTCAGTAACAGACACGACAAGGGCAGTATCAGACATGACAAGGTCAGTATCAGACACGACAAGGTCAGTAACAGACTTGAAAAGGTCAGTATCAGACATGACAAGGTCAGTAACAAACTTGAAAAGGTCAGTATCAGACATGACAAGGTCAGTAACAGACTTGAAAAGGTCAGTATCAGACATGACAATGTCAGTAACAGACATGACAATGTCAGTAACAGACATGACAAGGTCAGTAACAGACATAACAAGGTCAGTAACACACATGACAAGGTCAGTAACAGACATAACAAGGTCAGTAACACACATGACAAGGTCAGTAACAGAAACGACAAGGTCAGTATCAGACATGACAAGGTCAGTAACAGACATGAAAAGGTCAGTATCAGACATGACAACGTCAGTAACAGACATGACAAGGTCAGTAACAGACATGACAAGGTCAGTAGCAGGCATAACAAGATCAGTAACAGATATAATAAGGTCAGTAACAGACACGACAAGGTCAGTAACATACACGACAAGGTCAGAATCAGACACGACAAGGTCAGTAAAGATCATGACAAGTATTTGACAAGACAAAGTCAGTGACGGCAAATGGATGCTTGTCGTGAATATGCAGTGTGTTGTTTATTGTTAACGCTCTTCGATTAATAAACCCTGAAATGTAGTGTATAAAAATGACAAAAAAGGTTATCATTTGAAAACCATTTCACAAAGACGCGTAAGGCTATGAGCCCGTTGCCACATTGTCAATGGATTAAGTTTACAAATGCCAAAATTGTTGTGAACTGTGCACTTTTCGAAATAAACTCTTTTTTTTATTTTGGAAGGTGCACATTTTACAATTTTGGCAATCCCGAAATGAAACCATTGATTTAGTTATATGGTTGTTATGGACACGTGTTGATTGGACATGAGGAGGCACGGTGGTGAGATTCTATTTTTCGTAAAAACTATGGTATTATTTGTCAATTCTTTAAGGGTTTTTAATGTGTTGCCAATGCAACCCCATTACCATTGTGACGTCACAATGACAGTACAATGAGTATGATGTCATGCTGGATATATGCCAACAAACAAATGACGTCAAATGTGACGTTGTCGCCTAAAAGTTATTGCTGTATCTCACACAAGCAATATATCTTGTGGGAGACAGTAATATACGGTAAATCAAATCTATTTTGTCACTGAAATCTTTATAAATAGAAAATCTCAACCGAGTCTCTTCTGATATCAAATATATCAACACGAGTTTTTAAAGGTTTGATTTTATTTAAACATATTTTATTGATAGAAAACCATCAAAAGGATTAGAAAAAAGCTCAAAGAACTTACTAGATCTTTTCCTTTTAAATGTACAGTCATATAATTAACATATGAATAAATCAACATACAATATAAATATCTAATGTAATTAATTAAATCTTTTAGTAGATAAAATATAACAATGTACAGCTTTAAAGATGGCTAAATTGACACCGTGACATACATTTGGGTCGCCATATAGAATTGTTCTTAGATTAAAGTTAATGCCAAACTTTGACAAATCATGGTATAGTACCGTACGCTGTTCAATGTATCTATTGCATTCAAGAAAATAATGTAAAATGTTTTTATTGGGAGGGTGGTTCTTAGTATGTTGGTTTGGGAGGGGTGGATGTCTAGTGGGGTGTGTCCATTTCATTTCCAAATTGACTATAATCACCATTAGTTGTATAAGCATCTTGATTATGAAAGTGATGCTGATGAAACAAAGAAAGGCTTTTATGTGTGAGCACTGTTTAGCTTTGTACGGAATTGTACTATTGTTCTATCCCAGGATATAATGAATGTAGTAACACCTCACACGCTCGCTCCGCCTCTTCTCCTATTATGTCTCTTTGGTAGGTGTCTCGGGGGAACGGGGAGTCGATTCACGAACGAGATGCGACCGTAATTAGACTCGCACCTACACACAGCTGATAAACAGCTGATGCCATGTCCTCGTATACCACACACACTGCGTCGTGTTAATCTACGTACTCACAAGTGTCCTAACTGAGATATCTACTGATAAATATGCTAAGCTGTTGATTATTGATCGATATCATAATAAAGTTAACCCTTCAAAGGCAGACTGATTTTAAGGACTGGCCTTGTACTGTTAAAAACCTATCCTGTGGTAGTTTGTTTAAAAGAGCTCCTGAAAGGAGCTCTTTTAAACAAATTACCACAGGGTAGGTTTCAAACAAGTTGGGTTGGATATTGTGAAATCTTCTGTAGTAATCTTGTTCAGGTTAATTTCTATAAAAAAAATTAAATTTGGTTACTATTTCATCATAATTGGTCTAGTATCCGATTTAAAATTAGAAATATGTAAAAAAAATAATATTGATTGATTTACCTTTGTGGGTTGTTTTTTTTTTATAGTGTTGGGGCAATGTACAATATTATATTTTGTAAAACAATAATTAAAAATAAATACAATTTGTATATATTGTGGATCAGATCTATACAATATTTCAATATTAAAAATGTAAGGTAATTAAACATTTATTCTTGTGTTGAAAAAAAAAACTAGTGCATAAAATAATCCCTTCACAACATGACAATAAAGTACGACATTGCATAGGATCTATAAATTATCCCTCTCAGATTTCTGTCAAATTTGCATATCTGTAATTGTTTTTGACAGAGTTACTTCCCTTGTATCGCATATCAACAGCTGTCATGTCGAAACATAATGATAAAACTAAAATTAAAACTACGTAATCATTATAAACACTCCAAGGGATTTAATATTATGACATACACAGAAAATACGTATATTCAGCGTTTTTCTTTGCGACATAACGGGGCAATCTCTGTTGGATCTAAAAATAGCCGTATAATCTGTGACCGAAGCACTTTCCCCATCACCGCTAAGAAAAGTAGTTCCAATTTTTATAACCAATATTTTCTTTTTTAAAAGATATTTGAAATAAAATATTATATTAATATCCCCAAATTAAAGTTAGTGCATCGATTTTGAGTTTAAATAAAAATAATTATAGTATTGTATTCACAACAGCTGGATGACTTGCGCAGTAATGTGGTAGTAAGCAGGCCCAAGTGTAGATAGTACGTAACAGCAGCCAATGTGCCTGAACTGCAGTTGACGTCTGCCGCCGGACGAGAGAAGTGTTCGTTTCGTGTGGCTGTCAGTGAGTAGGATTGCTTTACCTCAAACTGTCTCCTTCTGATTTCAGACTAACCACATCACAATAAAACTGACAAGTCCCGGAATGGCAAGCATGTGTTCAAATCGTTTTCAAGTATTGTGTCACGAACAAGTTAATCGACTTCACGAAGTTATGGAAGATGTGGTTCCAATCCATGGTCGAGGAAATTTCCCTACTCTTGAGATGAAATTGAAGGATTTGGTGGTAATTGTTCGTGATAAATTGAAAACTGAGGGTGTTACAATACGTGACATACGTTTGAACGGTGGTGCTGCAAGTTACATCCTTGGAACGGATGAAAATCAGTCGTACAACGACTTGGATTTGATTTTCGGAGTGGACCTGTCAAACCACAACGAGTTGCAGAAAATCAAGAACTGTGTGCTTGGCTGCCTCCTGGATTTCCTTCCAGATGGCGTGAGTAAAGAAAAAATGAGTAGCTGCAGTATGAAGGAAGCATACGTGCAGAAGCTTGTGAAAGTGTGTAATGAACATGGGGACCGGTGGAGTTTAATTTCGCTGTCAAACAACAAGGGCAAGAACGTGGAACTTAAATTCGTGGATAAGATGAAACGCCAGTTCGAGTTCAGCGTGGATTCTTTTCAGATCATTCTGGAGAGCCTGTTGACATTCTATGACATCTCTCAAACTCCCATGAGTGAGCACTTTTACCCAACTGTTTTGGCAGAAAGTCTGTATGGAGATTTCTGCGAGGCATGGCATCACTTGATAAAGAAGCAAATAGCCACAAGAAACCCAGAGGAGATTCGTGGGGGTGGTTTGTTGAAATACTGTAATTTGTTAGTGCGTTCATTCAACCCAGCAGAGGATGTGGATATAAGGACCATGGAAAGATACATGTGCTCAAGGTTTTTCATTGATTTCAGTGATATTAATCAGCAGAGACAAAAACTTGAAGCATACCTAGCCAATCATTTCAATGAGGATGAAGAAGAATACAAGTACGAGTATCTGCTGACATTATATCGGGTGGTTGATGAGAGCACAATCTGTCTTATGGGTCATGAAAGAAGACAGACTCTCAATCTGATCCATCAGCTCGCCTATCAAGTGTACATGGAACAAGAACAGAAAACTTCACAGAAGTGTATCGAACTTCAACAGTTGGACCAGCTGAACAATCTTGTGATCGATCAGGTGTTCTATGGCCCATTCAGCACACCTACCACAAGTCCAGGCAGCCAGTATTACAACTACAGCTATTCCCCTTCTTCTGCCTACCAGATTGGGACCAGTGCGTGTCCCTACTGTCCCCCTTACCTGCAGTGTTCATAGTCAGAACACATGATCTCAGCTTCAAGTGGTGAGAGGCTGCCATCCTTTCTGACAATATTCCAATTTTCTGTGATCATATTTTTCCAGTTCATTTCAGGGCAATATGCATTGGTTAGGGGTTAATTATTTTGTTCCAACATTTGCTCCGTGTGAATGGATGTATTTTTCTTTCAATTGGATGAAATCTGTGTCATTCTTTCATATCAGTGGCAGCGTTGAAGCTATGTTGCTTCCTCTTGGACCCAGGATGTGATTACAATAGTGGCTTGAGATATGAACTGGGAAACTGACCAGCATTAGCCTTATAAAAGGAACATATTTTTGCAACAGACAGGATGTGTGCAAGTGGACTGAGAGTTCTCATTGTTTCATGTATAACATTATTTGTTTTCAGATCAGAATATCTATTCTATAATATGTTATTTCTTTGTTGCTTATTCTAGCCTAGTCTTCTTCAGAGTGCACTATATTTTTTTAAAAACAAGTGCTCAATATTGAGATCAAAACTGAATACACCACATATTTTGTATGATGTGAAGTTAAGACTCTTAACTTAAAGCTTTAGGTTAATGTCATAATATTATGTATATAAAGTACATTAATCAAAAACATCTGTGATGCCTATGTCCAATTTCGACATAATTTAGTGCTCCTGTCATCCGTAATAGATATAGTAAATATTTTCATTATGTAGCTTAAAAATTCAATTACTGATGTTTTTCGATTGTATGTTTCTCAAATGTTGAGAACCTGAAATGATTTGCAAGTTTATCAACATGATCAATATGTACACTTGTCTTTCATAGTACATTTATTCTCCAAATATGTTTTAAATATTGGATCATTCACTTAATTTGATAATGAATACTAAGTGGTATTTATCATTGTTATTAAGTACATAAATTATTCCTGTCTCAAAATGACATGTTTTACAAAAGAAAAAACACCCATGAATCACTGAATCTCAAGTTGGTATGTCATTGTAAATTTAAAGTAGATATAATTGTTAGTTGATGTATAAACTATGGTTTTGAGTTAACATTATACACGTTGAAATTTAGTTGACTATAAATGAAATTGAATATTTATAAAAAAAGAATATTCATCTTGTAAGTTTTGACTTGTTAGTTCAATAATCATTTATTATTCAATAGGTTAGAACATAAAGTTGTAACTAATTCTTATAATTCATATTTGTTTATATGTTACCATTTCATAAGTTAGTATTATTCCATTGCTTGTTTAGGCATAAAAAAAACAACAGAAAGTGTCTAACCCAGAACCATAAATCTATCCCAAAATTCCATGCATGACCAATAAGTGTTTTGGACCCGAACAAGATTATTCTGATCATTATAAATAACTAAAGTCAGTGCGTGAAGCAATTTGTCTCCAGTAACTGACAGACAGAAGGGATAATTACATTTTTTTTCTGTTGAGTGTAATTGACCGACATAATGTTAAAAATTTGGTGTGAGCAGAAGTTACTTAATTACTAGACTGTCTATCCATTCCATATGCCCTGAAGACACTTGCTAATATTGCTTTGATGGACACTGTTTCATTGTCTTCATCAAGTCAAATGATTTACATTTTCCTAAATCAGGTTTGACCAGCCACCGACAAACTTTTTTAAAAATGCAAATGAGTTACATCCCTTTACTGACTTTTAATAATCAAAGCCATTGATCAGGCTCGTCTTTTCAGTGTCAAGTAACTGAAATTGTAAGTTTGTCCATGTTATGTGTTTAAATGAAAAAAAATCTGATTGATTCTTTACTTCAAATACTTATCTGTTAATCTGTAATCATTTCGTTTCCGGAGCTGAATTTTAAAACCATTCAATGTTTTTTCATCAAAACTTTGCAGGTAGATCAATCAGGTGCTCAAGTAGTGCCTTTTGTTATTGGAGGAAATTTGTGATTTTTAATTTTCAGTTTCCATGGACTTTGTCTCAAAAAGGGGGTGCATTGCGTTTCCGGAGCAGAACGAGAATACTGTTCAATATTTTTTCTATGTATACTGTCCCAAACCTAATCAAAACTTTGTGTGTGTGTGTGTGTGTGTGTATTGACAAAGCAAAGAGATAAGATAATACATTGAGAAAGACTTGTAGTTATACTGGAGTATCCTGATCAATAGCTAAGAGAAGTGTAAACTTATTTCAGTGTCGATTATTAAGCAGCAGTATCAAGAAGCAAAATATTTTTTCTTTCATTCATAGACATTTTAATTAAAAATTGTGTCAATGTGAATATTAGCCCTTAGGCCAAATAAAAAAAAAATTGTGGTTCCGATTACATGTACTTGTCTTTAAAATTTAGGGTAGGTCGGTCGGGAATTAAAATTTTTTTATCGAAATATTTTTTTC
>JAULCD010096899.1:0-11585 GCA_032361085.1 Calliostoma canaliculatum
GAAAAGGTTTCCTGTAATAATTTGTGTAAAAGAGCTCCTGTAGGCGCTCTTTTACACAAAGTATTACAGGAAATCTTTTCAACAGCACAAGGTGGTAACAGTTTTGAGTTATACTCGCCCAGTTCAACACTTTAAGGGTTGAATAACTCACTTGAGCTTTCTCCAGTCTGTTTTCCAGCTCAGCTCTTGAACCCCCGGAGTCGGAACACTCAGAAAACTTGCCCTTTGCCTTGGCCAGCCACTGCGAGCAGTCGCTGAACTTGTCCTTGAACAGCTTGTGCTCGTCCACATTCTGTCCAGACTTCTTGATCAGATCCTGAGGAACATAATGGAAATATATCTCTGGTCCCTTGATACAAAATGGTACTTCTCTTCCCCAATAATAATGTTGCATGGTTGAATTTTTTTTTGTTGCTGATTCACATTCACTTACAGTCATGTTTCGCTTATCTGGACACATATTTTATTGAAATCGTTCAGATAAATGAATTTCCGGATATCTGAATCAAGGACTTTTGAACTACTTGTACAATTATGTGAATTCGTTTTAAGCAAAATTCGTTCGGAAAGCAAGACTTCTAGATATCTGAGGTTCCGGATAAATGAGACACAACTGTATTGTAGTTTCAGTAAACAAATCTTTCTTTTGTCTAAAATTACATAGAAGACCTGTTTTCCTACCTTTGTATTGGCCAGTAGGTTCTGGTATCGGTTGGAGAGCTGTGACACAAAGTTCCCGACTCGTGACTCTCCTGTCAGTTGCTGCAGAGTCTGAGCCTCGTCTGAGAACTTGTCGATGTCTCGCTGCTTGCCACGAATCTCCTGCATCAGCTCCTGTTGATAACAGACACACACTGTAGGTCATGATCACTCTTACAGGTGTAGGAGACAAGAGCACGCAAAATAAAACTGCATACCCTGTTAATTCTTTGATACAGTTAACTCTTACAGCAGCAAGTGAAAATTTAGTGTCCAAGTTCCAACTAAAATCAGCTGTTGAAAACATATCATGTGGTATTTTGTTTAAAAGAGCTCTTTTAAACAAAATACCACAGGATAGGTTTTCAACAGCATAGGTGGTCACAATTTTAAAAGAAATTAATTCAGCATTTTAAGAGTTAAAACTTATTTTTCCATACACTGAGCTAGCTTTCACAAAATTTAGACAGGGTAGGAAGAAGTTCTTGCAAAAGAAGAAACATTTGACAACACCTATTATGATGCTAACAGTTTATTCAATCAATGTTTATTAATACTAATATGCAGTTCTCTTTAAAAACATTATCTACACTGATGGACGATGCACAGAGCCAATAGAATAGGTTTAAAACATGACAAAATGTTGTTAACATTGAAATTCCAACAATATTCGCATCTGTAAACGAAACTTATTAGTTTAGTGATAATGATGTGTTATCTTATAAACAGAAATTTAATAAAATCAGCCGTGCAAATTTCCAAGATGGCCGTGAATCCCAGCATGCTGTGGTACCACTGAACTCGAGCTGTTCCAGTGTTGAAGGAATAACCAAACATCACAAGAAGATTGGTGAATTGACTAGCAATGGTGCAGCAAAGATGATGTATTTATCACTTAGTACAAACAAAAGTACTAGCAATTTTAAATGTAGACATATAGATTATGACTACCTGGTTTCCGTGTAGTGACTTTTCAATGTAAACATTCACACTATTATTATCAAGCTTGATAACAATATAAAAATCTACACCATACTTACTTGATAATGTTGTAAGAATCTACACCATACTTGCTTGTAAGAAGATACTTTAAAACATCACTACTCAGCAATCAAGAAAATGTAATCCCTATATCTACATTTCTCATTATCGTAACTTCTAAATGCCACTCAAACAACTTATTAGTGTTTTACCTGGCACAAGTGTAGATGATACATTCTCCATCTAAACTATTATAGACCATTTCCATTTTATGCATTATGATTGTGAATGTGAGAACCATGTGAGTTATGTCTCTTAACCAAATGACTTTTAAATACTAGTGTTAACTCTTAAAGTGCTGAGTTGATTTCTGCCAGTCTTAAATCTGTGACCACGTTGTGCTGCTGAAAACCTATCCTGTAATAACTTGTGTTAAAAGAGCTCCTTTAAACAAATTACCACAGGATAAGTTTTCAACAGCCTGTTTCAGTTGGGATTTGAAAACTGATATGAACATATTGTTGTGCTCCGCACTTTAAGGGTTAAGATACTACAGATTTCTAATCTGCCTGTCACCTTTAATAGTAATGCAGTATAAGTCTATACATATTACAGCTACAGCAATTAACCCTTAAAGCTTTGAACTGATTTTACACTTTTACAACTGTGACCACCTTGTGCTGTTAACCCTTACCGTGCGGCTAACATAAATATCCGGGTCAGGCTACCAGCCTGACCCGGATTTTTACGTGAACCGCACAGTAAGGGTTAAAAACCTGTTCAGTTGTAATTTATGGATACTGTTTTGAACAAATTACAACAGGATCGGTTTTAAACAGCCTTAAGTAGCACTTAAGGCAATAACATCAACATCAAACTAACATACTGCAATCAACATTTGATACCACTAATACTTTAAGGGTTAAAGCAGATGTTAGGTTACTATGCAATGACTATAATCTTGGTACAACTAATACTCCTCTAATACTAAAAATGTTTAATTGAGGGCAAGATAATTTTTCTAACTATTTGCTACAAAATAATTTTTTATTGCAAAATATTCTAGCTGCCTTTCAATGGTTATTCTCACAATCCAAAATGTCAAATTTGCTGACCAAAATTGTTAAAATACACAAATAAAAATTAATTTTGCTGAAATAATTACTTCAAACTCAAGTGATGCTAACTGGTTTTGTCAGATTTGTTTGAACTTCTCTCGAAGTTGACTTTACTTTAAAACTGTGACCACCTTGTGCTGTTGAAAACTTATCCTGTGCTAATTTGTTTAAAAGAGCTCCAACAGGAGCTCTTTTAAACAAATTATCACAGGATAGATTTTCAACAGCCTATTATATTGGAATTTAGACTCTGAAACAAAACAAATATTGAGCTTGGCACTGATTGGGTTTAAAAACATACTTTTTGTTGTGGAGTCTTTGATCATCTTCATTTTATTCTAATACACACACTCAACACGTACCTTGCCATCATTGCCTCAATCAGGACACTTAAAGTAGCCCTCTTATCAAATGAAAACTTATTGGTTATCAGAAGTTTGTGAAAACGGCATTTCTCTTGCAAACCACAATATCTGTGTTCATGTCAAACTCAATTACAATGATTCTGATTATAAAGTTATAGATTACAGATTTACTTGCAAAGAAATTTTGTGTAAAGGATTTGATTGGATAATGAAGACATTTATGCAATTTCCTTATCAAAGCAACTGTGGTAAGTGCATCCATATGTATTGAAATGAAACGAGACATGCCACAATACTGAAAATAGATGATGATGATGAATGATTTTATGGAGTGTGTCCAGAGTATTTATCGGAATGGAACACAAATGTAACCTGGATATTTAAAGATGATGATGATGAGTTTCTGTTGTGAGATTCTTGGATAGTTCAAAATGTATTAACCCTTAAAGTGTTGGCCCAAAAGTTTTCGTTTCAGTTTCAAAATTTCAGCCTAATTATAAATAGACTGTTAAAAATCTATCCTGTGGTAATTTGTTTAAAAGAGCTCCAATAGGAGCTCTTTTTAACAAATTACCACAGGATAGGTTTTCAACAGCACATGGTGGTGAGAGTTTTAAATCGTGATCAAGATCAGCACTTAAAGGGTTAAGTCGAAAGCAATAAGAAAAGCAAGTAGTTAACATTAGTCCCAATGATGGTATCCTTAGACAACGTGCGCTGTATCATGCTCCACAGTGAAGTACTATGATTAAATCCCTGCATCTTCAGAACTAGCTGCAGCTTGTAGTCATGCACAAGTAACATGGACACTGCAAGGTCATCCCCAGAACAGGTGCTTGCTGTTGTAGGTCCATGGTGGAACTGGTGTTATTGAATTTGTGTGTGGACGCAGCTGAGTGCAATATCACAAAGTTATTGTAAACTTACAACATTGTAAACCATGTTAATGAGCCAATGATTTAGGTTTACAAATGCTCCCAAATCGATGTAAACTGTGCACTATCCAAAGAAAAACATGCATTTCATTGGAAAATACAGTTTACAAAGATTTTGGCCATTTGTAAACCTGAACTAACGACCTAATGACATGGTTTTAACATTGTAAATTTACGATGGCTTTGTATAGTAACACAATCAGCAATGCTGACATCAGTTTTTAGTGTCAGTGGCCAGGTAAGCTCTTAATACTTTTTTTATCTATTATATTTTCAATATTCTTTATTAGGTTTGACTTTACATAGAAATAAGCAGGTTATACCACTACCAATTCAAAGGTAAATGTCTAATATGAACCATATGCAACACCATTTCCACCATAGACCTTAACCACTGTGATCTATAAAGAGCAACTTAATAGAAGCTGAACTGTATGAGGCTGATATTAATGCCATTCCGTATTCCCACATGCCAAGCCGTTCTATACAGCTTCGTATCATCCTGGCTTACAATATCGCGCTGGGCTGCTTCTGCTACATCATCGCCCTGACTGGCAATAACCTTCTGCATACCCTGGCGATGGCATACACAACATATAAATCACAACAAAAAGGCAAAAAGGAAAATAAAATTGTCATTAAAAGAAATAAATTTAAAAAAACAATTTTAGAAGATTCACTATTAAATTAAATAAATTAAAATTTTAATTTTGTGCAAAATATATAAGGCTACATTTAAAAAAAGAAGACATTCATAGAAATTACTTAAGCAGCATGGCATGTGCATCTACACAAAAATCATATAGTTAACTTAATAACTATGCAGGACTTACAACTGTGACCGTCTGGTGTTGTTAAAAATCTATCCTGTGGAAATTTTTTCAACTGATAGGATCTCTTTTAATCAAATTACCATAGTATAGATTTTCAACCGCCTATTTAAGTAAATATATGGACACGGAGACATCTGAATGTGGCGTTTATACATTCTAAAGGTTAAAAAAATCATAAAATACTGCCACCTTTATGGTAATTAAAATTCAATTACTTTGGCAAACTAAATAATGGATAAACGAAGCCAAGCTTCTTATAAAACCTTTGTCAATTGTTATAGCAGCAAAAATCTAACCAGCAACGATCGACCTTACCTGACACGCAGCATGTTGTTCTTGTTTGTCTTCTAGGGTTGACCTCAAGGGCACATCCTTGACCTGTTTCTCCATGGCCTTGAGCCAGCCCATGACCTTGTCATATTTCTCGTCGTAGATTGTCCAGTAGTGCAGGGCTTGTTCAAGGTTCTCCTTGAGAGAGTTAAGTTTTAGTGTGTAGTCTTCCCAGTCAAGACGCAGCACATCCATCTCCTGCTGGATGGATTGTCTCCCCTTTATTGCGGTCGTGTCCATCGTCAGCTCTGCATTACACTCACAGTCCTTGATTTTGGTAACGCCATCCGGTAGTGTGGTAACTAGTTCCTATTGAAAGATAAACAAAGGTCAAATGTGATTTGAATTGTCAAAATAATGATCAAGCAAGCTTCTTTACCTTTATAAATACTTATGACTTGGGTCTTAAGTGATTTGAAATGTCAGATATTATGATAAAGCATGTTTCTTCACCTTTAAAGATTTGTGACAAGATTGATTATTTCCAATATCTAAACTCCAGCCTAAAAAGGTTATGGAAATGTATTCGGTGGTGAAGGAGCTCTTTTAAACAAATTATCACAGAATAGGTTTTGAAAAGCACAAGGTGATCACAGTCTTATTCGCTTATTCTAAACACTGATTTCAGCCTTGCAGCTCCCGACTATGCAATGAAGGTTATCTCTACTCACATGTAGTCTGTCCAGTTTGTTCTGGATGATAAGGCGGTCACCCGAGGTGTCTGCACACATGCTCTGTCTGTCCTTGACCTGCGACATCCAGTCCAGGGCTGCCTGCAGGGTATCCTGGTAGTTCTGGTGGTACGCCACATTCTGCTCCGACCTCCCGATCAGATTCTGCAACAGAAAGCATTGGTTGATTGGTTGGTTAGTTGGTTTTGGTGTTTGTTATTGGTTGGTTGATTGGTTGGTTGGATGGTTGGTTGGTTCTTTCATATGTTTAATCAGCAAGTTTCGTTTTCAGGGGCAAGCATATGTCCAGAAATGCCAAAAACTTACAAACTAGAAGTTGACATCCAAGAAATTCTGAACCATTCTTAAGCGTGCATACACAATCCTTCGATGTACATATTTACTCCTTCATAAGGTAAATAAGAAACAAAATACTTCCAGTTATTACACACACCTTGGCATCTGCAGCCAGTTTCTCGTATCTGGAGTTGATGCTGGTGATGAAGGACGCGACGTCCGAGTTGGGCGTGGTCTGCAGGACTCCCTGAGCCTTCTCCACCACAGAGTCCACCAGGCGCTGGTGTGAGTTGATGTCTTGAAGCAGAGACTGAAACAAGTACAATCCATAATAATCCTGGGGCCAGTTTTATGAAGACGTCATAACTTTATGACGTCCTAAACCATGTCACTGGGTTCATGGATTTGGTTAACAAATGCAAAAAAATGGTTGTAAAGTGTGCACTTTCCAAAGAAAAACTTGTTTTTCTTTGGAAAAGCACACTTTACAACCATTTGTGCATTTGTAGTCCAAATCTATTAACCCAGTGATATGGTTTAGGATATCATAAAGTTATGACATCTTTGTAAAACGGGTCCCTGTATACAACGAAATTATGCTTCACCAAGCAATATTTAACCCTTGGATTGACAAGCTCAAAATTTGTCTGTTTCACTGACAAAAACTTGTTCTTTTGAAAGAGCACAGTTTACAATGATTTTATTTTGCATATGTAAACCGAACCTAATGGCTCAGAGAGATGGCTCATGATGTCATAAATTTATGATTGCCTTGTAAAATGTCATGGTTCTCTGACTATCACATGCACCTACCCTGTGGTTCTGAAGCTGCATCCTCTTCTCCTGCAATGTGTTCTTCACATCCACGTCCGCCCTTAGAGAGTTCTCCGTCTCCGTCAGCCATCTCATCAGTTGCTCCTGTCCGTCAGCGTACGACGACCACTGCATTAGGAAGGCATCCACCTTGCGCTGTGCGTCATTCAGTCCGTTGAACAGCTTCTCCCAGTCCTCCTTGGCTGTGCGGAGATCCGCACGGACCTTGTCTCGGCCCTGTGAGGCTGTGTCGGGAAACAGCTTCTCCCCAGCTTCAATAGCCAGGTTTAGCTTCTGGAGGCCATGTTCCTTCTCGGAGAACAGAATCTGAATTCAGATACGACATTATTTAAAATTAAGGTTAAACATTTAAAAATTTAAACTTAATTTAAAACTTAAACAAAATATATTACAACTAAAGAAACATTTTTATTGCTCTTTACTGTACAAAACTGTTTCAAGTAGGGTTTGACTTAAAGAGATCGTACTTAGATAGTGAGGCTTCAGTGACTGAGTGATCTTTTAATGTAGCTTGGGCAATATTACAGCCATTAGTGGCAACAGCGCGGCTTGGACAGATTACAATAAAAAGTGATAATTTTATATTGTTAAAAGCCAAAATCATTGTAAACTGTGCACTTTCCAAAGAAAAACAAGTTTTTCTTTGGAAAGTGTACAGTTTACATTGATTGTGACTTTTGTAAACTGAACACATAGGCCAAGCACAATCATTATCATCATTCACAAGCTCCATTGTTTCCTACCTGTATGACAGCCCTCTTCTCCTCCATCATCTCCTGGTCTCCGACAGGCTGCTGACATCCTGAAAGTCTCTGGTTTGCCATGGCCAACCACTGTGTGAATTCGGCCAATCGGCTGTCGTATGTGTGGTGCTCGTTGACGTACTTCTCCCACTTGTTTATGAGGTCTTTGACCAATGAGAGCAGGCCCTGGTAGCGATTGGTCAGTTGGGACACCTGGGTACTCAGTCGCACATCTGAGCTGGTGTGCATCAGATTCTGAGCCTCGTCCATGAATCGGTCAATTTCGGGTTGGTGGGACAGAATCTCTTCACGTTGTTTCTATAGAAAAGAGATGATTTTTTATGATTGTTGGTTTAACTGATTAGGCATGTCATAGGGCGAGTTAGTGTGTGGCTCCATTTGAGCAATATCGCAGCTATTTAAGGGCAATTTTGTTGATAGGCTATAAGTAGAGTTGCTGATTACTTCTTTGCAAGTGTTTTACATATATTCCAGCATCTCAAACAATGAGAATGAAATATGTTTATTTTGAACTTGTGACAATCAACATGATCCTACTTTGAGTTTGTCACAATCAACATGATCCTACTTTGAACTTGTCACAATCAACATGATCCTACCTTGTACTTGTCACAATCAACATGAGTCTACTTTGAACTTGTCACCATCATTATGAACCTACCTTGAACTTGTCCACCTGCGTCAGCTTCTCCTTCAGAGTTGACTTCAGCTCGTGACTCTTCACAGCTTGCTCCATGTGCTTCAGCCACTCGGCACACTTCTCAAACTTGGACTCAAAGTCTCCCCACTGCACCATGGCCTGTCCGAGAGAGGAGTCGACCTGCTGCATGAGACTCACGTAGTCGTCCCACTCACGCTGCAGGTGCTCGTCTTCCCGCTTCAGCGTCTCGCAGCCCTGGGGCGATGTGTTCCCGGCTGTCTTTTCACACAGCTCCTTGGTTTTGCGCAGCTTCGTCTCGCCAGTCGGGATGCTGCTGGCAAACTCCTGGCAACAAGAACATTGTGTTAGTGTATGCAAGTAGCAGAAGAGATCAAAAACTGTGTTTGTTAGGGTACACTGATGACACCGAGCTCATGGGTGGAATTCGAACCAATGAAGTCTTGGTTTGCGATCTAGTGCGTCAGCCACTCTGCTCTCTGTAATGTTCAGACTCCTCAACACTTGTTCCTTTGGGAATTTATAAGGAACCCCTTACACATAACTGATGGTAAATGTCTTTTAGTCAAGAGATGTTCTAAATTTACAACATCCTAAACTATGTCACTGGGCCAAAAGACTGGTTTACAAATGCTAAAACTCATTGTAGACTGTTCAATTCCCCCCTTCCAAAATAAGTTTTTATTCACAAAGTTTGCAACAGGTTTTGGCAATTGTAAACCAGTGACATATTTTATGATGTTAATTATGATGGCATTGTAAAACGAAACCCTGAATGGCATTGAAAACAACATGGCTGACGACTGTTATCATTACGATTATAAATGGTCACTAAATATGAGCATCCTTTATACTCTTACAATCATGTGATTGAAACTGAACTATAATCAGCCCCATGTCGTACCTTCAGTCGCTCCTGTTTGCCTTGCAGTGAGAGTCTGTCACCCGAGCGATCTGCACATGAGTCCAGCTTCTCCCGGGAGAGATTCAGCCAGTCCTGGAGGTCGTGGTATGCATCCTGGTACTGCTGATGGTCCTTGGCTGAGGACTCGAGTTTCCCCAGGACGTTCTTGGAGGTTTCGCACAGGGCCTTGTACTTGTCCTGCAGCTCAGCTACAAACTTGTTGACCTTGGCAGACGGCGAGGACTTGGTCAGATTATGGGCCTTGTCGGTCAGGTTGGTCATGATGTGCTGGCGGGACAGGATGTCCTGGTGGAGCACCTGCAGACACAGAAGTCACAGGTCAGTGGAGTTTCAAGAGTTTCATTCCTCAAAGAAATCTTAGGCTAAGTTGATTGTAAGTGCTAAAATATAATGTTGGCTTACGCCTGTCGTAGCGCAGAAATCGCTTTTGATCCAATGCCATTCGCCATTGGTCGTAAGCCTATGATAAGAAACAACTCCACAGGACATTGTTTTAAAAATACTTATGATCATCTTGACATTAACATTGCTCTGAGAAACGATAAAAATATTCCCAACGAGTACCCAGGCATAAGTATTGAACATATTCCTTATCAAACATGACCAACCTTGTGATTCTGTAACTGGGCCTTCTTGTCTGGCAGAGTTGATTTCATCTCTCCATCTTCTCGGAGTTTGACTTCAGCGTCAAGCAGCCATTTCTGGAACTGCTCAAAACTGTCATCGTAGGCTGACCACTCCATCATGCTGCACTCAAGCTTCCTCTGTGTGGCCGCAACATCGTCACATAACATCTCCCAGTTCTCACGAAGGTTTCTGTCAACAGGGGGCAGCATTAGTTAGTTTAATACTGAATGTTGGGGCTAAAACTTTTCTGAATAACCATCAGCAATAAAAAAAAGCAACAAAGAAAATGACTGTTAACAGTGGGCAACCTCACTTAGGACAGGGCATTAATAGTTAGGGCATAGAGGCGAGTACATTTTCGTATTTGGGACTCCCACAGTTTTGAAAAACTCTCTTTCTCTCCTCCAAAACTACAAATGGCCATCTCACCTGATATCTTGCCGGATGACTTCCCGACCCTCTGAGGCCGTGTTGGGATAGAGCTTCTCTCCAGCGTCTATTGCCTGCATGACATTGAGGCGACCACCGTCCTTCTCTGCAGCCAGTTGCTGTTGAACAAGAAAAGTATCCAGCATTAGTTACAGCTTACCCAACAAAGAAGATGTCATCCATGTATTTTATTCAGTCATTCAACTTATAAAACACCAATTAAATAATGACAAGAAAAATGGTGGGGGTAGAAGAAGGGATAGGCTATACTACATCAACGATCCCAAAAGGCTTTGTAGTTTTCAAACTTATGGATCCAGTACGCTTCAATTTTGCATCTGGTAATGGTGGTAGTGTTTTTATCGGGGTAATGAGTTCTTTAGAACCCTAAATTGTACATCACGTGATGTGTGCTGGAGGAGTTTCAAATGCAGTGAGGCCGGATTATCGCTTTTGTCTTTAACGTCAGCAAAGTGTTCTGTAGCACAGACCTGTAATTGGCGTTTGATAACTCTAACATATCATTTGCTGCATTTTGAGTAATTTATGAGATAAATTAACCAATAAAGTGTTGAACAACACCTCTGCTGATTTCAGTTTTCAAATTCCAACTGAAACAGGCTGTTGAATACCTATCCTGTGATACAGGAGCTCCTTTAAACAAATTACTACGGGATAGGTTTTCAACAGCACAAGGTTGTCACAGTTTTAAGACTGGCTGAAATAAACTCAGCACTATAAGGGTTAAAGAAGTCTGACTCACATGTAGTTTAGCTAGTCTGTCCTCCACATCCTGTTTATCTCCCGCCAGGTCTCCACAAACTTCCAGTCTCTTCCGAAGTGTCCCGATCCAGTCGTTGCACTGACCCAAGTTATTGTCATATGCCTGGTGCTCGTCTGCATTCTCCTGGGTCTTACGGATAGCATCCTGAAAAGGAGAGAATGTATATTACAAGACTATTACCTTAAAAACAAGTCCATTCATGAGAGACATTTTATTTAGTGGCACACAGGATGACATGACAGGATGGCATCCTAAAAGGTTTGATTTGATTTGAAATAGAGTTTTATACATGGCTTTCAGCAATATTTCAGCTATATCGCCATGTGGTGTGCAAG
>JAULCD010097010.1:0-11585 GCA_032361085.1 Calliostoma canaliculatum
ATAACTTTTTTAAAAGAGCTCTACCTGGAGCTCTTTTAAACAACCTATCCCAGGATAGGTTTTCAACAGCCGATTTAGAATGGAATTTGGACCTAAAAATATGAAAAATATTACACAGTAAACAAAAGCCAAGTTTTGTTTATTTCGCGATATATTGCAATATGTATTGCAATATATAGAAGAGTATCGCAATGTATCGCAATACAAAATGTGGGGTAATACACAGCCCTACTAATTATAAAACCGTTACCACCTGTGTTGAAACCTAGTCTGTGGTAAATTGATTAAAAGAACGCTCAATGCATGAATGAGCTAGGATATGTTTTTTAGCCTATGGTTTGACGTATAATATAAAAGACAAATTAATAGATCAACCGACATATTAAACAAGTTATCACAGGATAGGTTTTCAACAGCACAAGTTAATTACAGTTTTAAGTCCAACTAAAATTAATTCGGCATTTTATCGGTTAAAGTATGACTTTCAATTTATAAAAAAATGAAAATACAAGATAAATTATAAATAAAATAAAAACATGATCATCAGTAATATGATTCTTAGACTTTTTCTATGACAGCAAAGGGGTTTTGTTTGGTTGTATCAAAATCGTAGACATACATGGTCTTGAAGCGTTTTTAAGAACTGGGAGAAATTGAATTCAAAACTGTCGACTTTAAACATGTACTTTAGATACGGCCTTGTGCTATTGAAATACAAGCATGTGGTAGTTTGTTTAAAAGATGGAATTTTCTTCACAGAAAAACTTTATGTTTGCTGGTGTGAAGTCGAAGCTCGAAGTTCGTAGTCTGTCTCAGAAGTTCCCAAATTTTAAACAGCCAATTTTAGATTCTTGTAACGCAGACAAATTTGACATATTTAATTAGTCCTACTCTAAACTATCAGAGCCATGCACCTGTATATACAAGTAGGAGTACTTCATTAAACATTCAGAGACTATGAAAATATTTATTAAACGTTAGGATATTATTTACGTATAGTTGTACGAGACATTTTCTTAAAAGGTGTGCAGGTTTTGACAGTAACAATACGAAAGACACTGCATTAAAGTATAAGATTTGGTATTTAATTATTTAAAACGCTCATCAGTGCCAAGAACGTCAAATCTAATATTTGTTCGTTTAAGTATTTAAAATCAACCTGAATACTACCTTGAAAACCTCTACTGGTTAATATAGTAATATGTTAATATACTTTTCATTGAAAATGGTATAGTTCACAACGAATCGTTTGACAAATACCAAAATCGTTGTAAACCGTTCCTTTTCAAATAAGATGATTTTTTCTTTCTTTGGAAAATGTACAGTTACGATTAAATGTTTTATTTGTAAATTTGACAAACGTGTACAGTTTACACCGACATTAGCCCTTGTAAAGGCACTGGACTAATGGTTCCAGTTTAGAAGTGTTTTTGCGCAGTTTACAACGAATTAAACATGTATAAACTGAACCTGTAGGCCCATGTTAGAGTGTTAATAGTTTTTTATTTGTAAACCAAACCCATTTGCCCAGTGATCGGGGCATATTTCAACAGCAAAGTGATAATATAATCGTCATTGGTGGCAGTACTACACGATAACGCCATCAGCTGTCACCAAGACACCAACACATCAACCAACATAAAGATTTCCTTTCCTGTGCAAACAAACAGCTGCTAACATGTCCAGTTGGATATTCGCTTGTATTTAATATACAAATCTGATCGATTTGATTGGTTTGTGTGTTGTTTGCATTTATGGATGATACTTCAAGATAATGCGATATTAAGAACGAACACTAGAAAATGTAAAGAAATTATTCAGCAGACATCCATTGGAAACCAATGGAAATCCGCTGGATAATGTCTATGCACTTTTTCCAGCGAGACTAAATACAAGGCAATGAAACAGATCACATATATGCTGCTAAAAACTAATAGTATTTGACAGTGCTTTGAAATTATATTTTGATTTATGAACTGTTTATTATCGCCTATAAAGACAGTGGAATAATTTTTCACTTTAATTGTTGTTTTTTTCAAATTGGTCGTTGAAACCTATCACATTGAAATTTTAAGAGAGTTCTACAGCAGCTCGTTTATGCCTATACTACAACATATGAACAGAGTTTGCGTCTAAACGGTAAACAACCACTTAGAATGCATAAAATAAAATAAAATAAAAATTCCATATTTTGTTTTAAAATGTGACGAGTCAGCGAGGACGTTTTTTATAATAAAAAATAAAGTGACGAGGATGAAACACATTTTTTCAATTCTGCTAATGTAAAACTGTATAAAATGAGAAAGTGTGTTTTGCAAATGTCCACTTTCGTTATGGGTGTATAAAAAAATTACATCATGCAACGACATAAGGAGGTTTCCGGGCCCAACTGCGCTACAAAAGATCTGCTACAAAGGGGGGACGATAACGGCTTAGATACGAATCATATTGACAGGAATCGACTGTCGATTGACGAAAAAAAACCATATCAGTATTATGTGCATGTGTCACAGTAACACGCCGATGCACCAGAAGCATTTCCTTTTTATTTAGCCTTACATTATAATTTTACAAAAAGCGAGAAAACTTTATTTTAAAATAACTAAAGTGAAGTCAGCATTATATGTACACATGCTACAGTCAAAACAGTATGAGGTTGGCACTAAACCAATGAGTTCAAGTTACACATGTCAAAATCATTGTATAACAAACAAGTTTACACAAACCAGAATCTTTGTAAACTTTACTCTTTCAATAGAAATATTTTCTTTGTAAGTAGACAGTTTACACTGATGTTTAACACTGTACATGGTGTGTACTTGTGAGCCGAACCAACGAGCCCAATACAAGTTATTGTATAGAAACACTCTCACAATACCTACTTACTTGTCGTACAGTCTGATGCAACAGGCGCCCGTGACAAGATAAAAAGAGCATTTTAAAGATCCTATCTTATGACTTTTACACAACTTTTACACATGTTTCTAAGTCAATACACCCGAAACCTTGCCAACATAAAGCTGGACGATTACAAGTTTTTGGCACCTAAGCGCAAATGGTGTGTATAGTCAGCTTGCTTGTATAAATAAATTGATTTTTGTGCCGTTTAGACAGTGACAAACACAACTATCTGTTATGTTTAAGAATACACTATCTCAAAAAAGCGAATATTCTATTACTTTGCGTGGTTAAGTCCCGCACGGGACTCAACCACACAAAGTGATAGAATATTCACATTTCAGATAGTGTAATCCCGAATATAACATATAATTGCACGTATAAAGTTTCATAAAGACCTTTTACTCGCATTTCTGGGTTTATGTAGGACCCTTTAACATCACTGGGCTAAATTTGATAATTTTTAAAATGACAACATGGTTATTACTTGCATGTAGTTGTTAACATTTGTAAACCAGTACTATTGTTTTAGGGGTTTTTTTCATGTTATTGTTGTTTGTGGTTTTCAAAAATGCACAGTTCACACAAAAATATTTTATAAACGAATCTTTAAATTGCGTGCTCATTATGACTCGTAATTTATTAAATTTACGTTTTAAGTGTATTTTCAAAAGACTATGTCTTTACCATTTGCATGTTAGCGCCAATGACATAGTTTGATTTCAAACGAGTTATTTTGAAAATTAAACATCAACAAAACTAAACACGACTTCCTTGCAAATACACCAAGATTCTGTTTCTGGAAACGCTCCAAAAAGTAAACCATGTACTTTTTGGTCAAAAAGCCCTCCATGTTTAAAATATGTTTGTCATGTGAATAAAGCGACGCAATTGTGCAAACAATGCATTGTTCTCTCAACAATTGTCAATAACATTGTTTACCAGTCTGCCTTTAAGCTTAATAGATTTTCGCTTAAACAGCACGTTTCATATTTCGTCAAAACATGTCGGTCTTAAAATATAAGCGAATCTTTTTCACGGAATTTTTGTCCTTTTCAATAATGCCAACGGTGCGGCTGTTATCAAATACTGAAGTAAGGGTGTGTGTTTCATCACATCGTGTTGTCGTTTTCATAAGAAGAATGAGAAAAAAATACGTGAGGTCATTATTAGCGCCAGCTGTAAAAACTCACATTGTCACGGATGAATAGTGTAGTATTGAGTCCCCGCTTGCAAATAGACAATTGGATTGATTTGATCAAGATAGGCCATACTTATTATTGTTACTTCACGTGTTCAATTATCATGTGTGTCTTCAGTTTACATGTGCAAAAATCGTTGTAAATTGTGTCACTGGTAAAAATGTATAGAAATTATTCAGTGGACTTCTCTTGTTTTCATGAGATTTCCATAGGAAATCTCATCTAACCAATAGAAATCCGCTGAATAATTTCTATACATTTTTCTAGTGTGTATTGTTAAAAGAAATATATTTAAATTTTTGTGTGTTGTTTTTTTATAATGTTTTAAAATGCCAAATTCGTTATAAACTGTACACTTTTCAAAGAAAAACCAAACCCGTAGTAGTTATCTTATTTGGATTTTCCCCATTTTTTAATGACAATCACATTTGTAAACCGAATCTCCAACAATTCATTTCATATAAAACACTTTACAACAATAACACACTGTTAAACAAACGCTTGACATATTGTTTAAAACAAACCACAAATATCCTATTGTTTCGTCATCAATAATTTATCACATACTTATCAGCAAACAAAGCAAAATGTCACTCCACTAATTGTATAAATTAAAATAATTATGTTCATGGCATTAATTAAGTTCGCATGCGTAATCAATACATTCCACACGGTCAGTTGCCTTTAGTAATTAATTATACATAATTACTAGACATGCTTTACTTGGCACGCTTAAAAGCCGATTATCTTGATGCGGAACTATAAAATGAATAGGTGTTTATCTTCAACTCGCCAGTGATTCATACGCTTGTATGCTGCCAGAATTCACAACGAATGAAGACATAATAAACTCTATATCTCTAACACTGGGTTAATGTGTTTGGTTTACAAATGCCAAAATTGTTGTAAACTGCGCACTTCCCCAAATTTGTTTTGTTTGTACAGTGCACAGTTTACAAAGATTTGGTCTTTTGTTAACAAATTTATGAACCTAATGGAATATTTTAACATAATTTACACTCCAGTGTAACTATATGTAGGAAATACCATTTAGGAAATAGAACAGCAAAATCAATTATAGGTTTTATCTTTTAAAATTTTGAATTCGAAAATGCTGGCAAGGCTACCTTGAAATTCCATACTATTTTGTTTTATGAAAGTGTAAGTGATGTGTAGTTTGAAGTATGTTGTCTTTACATTCAAATATGAAGTATTTAGGATGTTACGTGTGAACTATTAATTTTTACACAATCTACACTGGTGAGTTATCTTCAACAAGAAGAAGAATAAGACAAGAGTATTAATACGGTGTTCACTCGTATGGCGCTGAATCCACATTGTATACTTAAAACATTTTCACATTTATAATCCTAGTCATCGGATTCAATGTTCACTCATAGGTTGTCTCAACTCCCCGGGGAGTATACAACCCAAGCTGACTTTGGGAGCTAGATGGTTAGCATTCACATTACACCCGTCTTCCATATCACATACCCAGTTATACTGCTGGGTGTACAGAGGCACACTTCGAACAAAGCCACTTGGTTGCATTGGTGTGGCACC
The DNA here is from genome assembly GCA_032361085.1 of Calliostoma canaliculatum. Lineage (NCBI taxonomy): Eukaryota > Metazoa > Mollusca > Gastropoda > Trochida > Calliostomatidae > Calliostoma > Calliostoma canaliculatum. Next base: position 5,664 of record JAULCD010097010.1, read on the forward strand.
AGAAGCTTTCAATCTGTGCCTCAGTATGGAGCAGGGAAAATACCGTACAATAATTTGGCAGCGTTATTTTACAAACTAAAAATTATATTGAGAGCTAAGCGTACAAATTGTCTAATTAAATATCCAAAATTCAGCCAGAAACGCTGATGGAAAAATATATCATGTGGTAATATGTTTAAAAGAGCTCCTATCGGAGCTCTTTTAAACATATTACCACATGATATATTTTTAACAGTTAAGGCTCTGGCAGCTTTATAAGTTCAACTCATATTAAATGTTAACATGGTTGGTTTTCAACATCAATAACACCATCCCGCCCAGTTGGCTCGTCGTCATTCTCTGTGTTGGAAACATTTCAACACAGTAAGGACAGATAGCAATGCTGTGTAACACAGTAACACTCTTGGTTTGCAGGTACATTGTACCAGCCGAAGTTCGCAGGTTTAACTGCATCACATAACCACATTGGCGATGCAGGCTTTCCTCCTGCCGTAAACCATGCCGCCGCGATATAACTGAAAAATTGTTGAAAGTGGCGTTAAACCATAACTCACTCACTCACTCATTCAAAAACACTAACACCTACAGGTCTGACTGACACCAAGTTTAAACAAGATTGGTTTTCAACAGCACATTATAACCAAGACTATTAATCTCTACTTCAGCACTGTAAGTGTCAACGACACGCTTAAATAACATTGAAGACTACCTTGATCCATTCTTTACGCTAAAATGTGACGTCAAAAAGGCGTAAAGTATGCCAACTTGTAACAGAGCTCTGACGAGTAATACACGCATTTGCCAGACTTACCTAGGTTTTTATCAACCAGATATATCTAGACACATGATGTATTTAAATCATTCTCACATCTAACATGAGTCATTTATTTACAACACACACATTAAACCTTTTGTATGTATACATTTTTTTTTAATCTGGTCCTTAATCATAAACTACTAAAACTCTAAACCAAACGCATTTTAGAATGATTTATTTGAAAATTGTTAACAAACAATACATTTCCTTATGTCAGAACCAGATCAAAGATAAGTGTTACTCATAATGCAGTCACTCAGTAGTTCTTTTTCTTAAATCATGAGACAATTGGCTTCCAGACCCGCCTTCAAGCTAACCGGAACCTGTCAGATATAGCGATATATTCACAAAAAGCATAATTAACCCTAAACGTCCTAATTTTCGATTTTGTGAAAATTAAACGTAAATGGCTGTTGAAAAAAAAACTATCCTGTGGTAATGTGTTTAAAAGAGCTCCTTAAGGAGCTCTTTTAAACACATTACCACAAGATAGTTTTTAACAGTTTAAGGTTATCACAGTAATAATATCAAATCAGCAATGGAAGGGTTAACTCTGATGTTTCATCCATGCGTGCCCTTTTCCGATAATTCTTGGCGTCTGAAAGCCGCGCCGGACGGGCGCTCTACCTCCGAATATTTTCATCTTTTGCGCATTATTTTTATCTCTGATCTGGAAAATAAAAAGGTAGGACGTAAATAGATGCTTGTAAGATGTAATATGAAATAAATAAATGCTCAACTTTTTGTCAATATCATTATGATCTAAGGATGTCAAAATTATGTTACAAAACTACAAGTATACAGCTACTTTTATGTACAGTTATCTTGATTATAAATAAATATTTTTTTATTTATCGTTAAGTCCGCCATTGTTGATGCATTTCAGCTGCACGTGTGTTGCATATTTTTCTAGACATACCCTGTCTTGATTTGTCAATATATGAAATTACGTTTATCATTATCAATATGCTTTTATGTTTAAGTGTATGTATTCAATTATCAACATGCAAACATGCAAACATGCAAACAAGTATATTATGAACATGCGTATGTAATGAATGTTTGCCTGTAATTTTAACATACTATCTTTTTATTGTTTATACTATTATGTTTATACTCTTTAACATTTATTTTTGTTAAACTATTTCAAGAGGCTATAGTTTTTATAAAATATCCAACTATTTGTACATGTGAACATGAAATATTAATAAAATAATCACTTAAACAACAGTTTGGGTTCACAAATGCAAAATGCAAAATACTAAGAAAAACAGGTTTTTATTTGGAAAGTGCCTAGTTTACAACGAGTTTGGCATTTGTAAACCAAATCAATTCGTCAGTGCAGACTCCTGACATTAATGAAAAAGCAACGTTTTGGCACTTGTGAACTGAAAGCATTGACACAGTGAATGGTTTTACTAAGGAAGTTATTACTGCTTATTTTAATATATCAGTAACGTGTGCATGTCTATTACCCAAGTGCATTATGTACAGATGTTGCAGATCTATACACAATGTATATAGTTTATATGTGTTTCCTGTGCTCAAAACGTCCATTGTGTACGCACTTTTGTTACATTAGACTGCCGCATATGTTGATTTCAATATGTTAATTTTAGTATGTAGATTTCAATATGTCTATTTCAATATATTGATTTCAAATGTTGATTTTTTTTTATTGATTTTATTTATCCTTTATAATTGAGGATTTCATGTTTATTTCAATATATTGATACTGATAAAATATTTTTTTCAAGTTCATTTCATTACTTTGATTTCAATATAATGATTTTTTTATGTGAATTTCGTTTTGTGGTGGGATTTTTTCGAAACATTGATTTAATTTGTCGATTTTAATATTTTGACTTCAAATTTATTTCAATATGTTGATTACAAACTATTGATTTCTTTTGTCGATTTTAATACCTCGATTTTCTTAAATTAATTTTATATTTTGGTTTCATATGTGGATTTTTTAGCATTGTTTTACGCCCAACAAAATATGTAAACAAATTACCACAAGATATGTACTTACCATGCAGCACAAAGTATGACACTTGCTTGATAACGGTGTCACAATCTACAGCAAACATCGCTACTCATAAACCAAGAAGTTGTTATCCATATACGTACATCATTCCAACTTCTAAATGCCACCCCAACATCGAACTATTACAGTTTCAAATTCTACAAAACTCACTTCAGCGCTCTGAAAAATAGCAAAAAATGACATTCCCTAGACTAAAAATACGTTTTTGTGAAATTAATTACAACATGCAAAGTTTGTACGAGCACAAAATAGCCACAGTTTCAATTTCAATATCATTTTTCAAAATTGAAGTTAAGACGATATGGTATTGTCATAAACTAGAACTACGTTTTATGGTTACTTGTGTCACATGTTCAATTCACTGCGTTGGTTTTTTATTTTGTCATTGTCCAATTTAAGGCTGCTAAAAACCTATCCTGTGGTAATTTGTTTAAAAGAGCTCCTTCCAGGAGCTCTTTTAAACAAATTATCACAGGATATGTTTTTAACAGCACAGAGTTTTCATAGTTTCACGCTCCAGTGAAATGAAGGCATTGACACACTTGTACCTGACTGAGTCAGAAGGGGGTTAATTTCGTGACATGTACAGATCTATATTGCAGGTGACATGTACATATCTATATTGCAAGTTGTATCTGTGACAGTTGCGTCATATATAAACGATCTGGTCACTATAAATAGTAACGCTGAGGTATGTACAGCAACAGCATGAACTTATCAAAAAATGGTGTGATAAATTATAACTCTCCACGTGCTATTATAAGCACATGTCGATTTCACTGTCGGTTTCAGTATTTTTGTATGGCAAATGGTGTTTTTAATGTTACTTATGCATGATAAACATTTCATGTGATGTAATCGATGTTTGGTATCACTTGAAATCACAATGAAATTTGTTGACAATATTAATATATCCCCTCATTATGACCGCGAACAGTTGAGATATTACCCAAGCTACGCTAAACAGTAACTTACTTACTCACTCACTCACCATCTCACTCACTCACTCACCCATTCATTCACTCACTCACTCGCTCACCTTCTTATGGCGCTGAAATGCAAAAGGTTGGACTTAAAACTGTGACCAACTTTGATAAAAAAAAACTGCTTTGTGTACGTGGTATTGTGTTTAAATGTTTAATTAAACCCTGTGTCTTAAATATACAAATTGGTTTTATTTTTACATATCATAAAAAAAATACACAAGTTATATTGACAACAAACAAATAGTCTTTTCCATGTATATGCAAGTACACGGAGCATTGTGCATATGTGTTACAAAGTGCAATATTTGCATGTGTACATTCTTACAGTGTGGTTTATGTAATTATATAATTATTTAACAAGTGGAATTATGTATATATGCTACCTGTGTATAAACGTGGTTTATGTATTATAGTATATTGACAAGAAACTTTATGTAAGGACGTCACAAAGAGTATATTTTCATGTTTAAATATTACTTATATCATAACGCGATTTATGCATTAGATTATTGTGTATATTTTACCCATATTACAACGTCATTTATGTGTTGCATTATTATGTTTACAAAGTGCATTATGTAAATTTGTCACCTACATGACAACGCGATTTAAGCATTGTTATTTTACAAGGTACATTACGTGTATTACTCATGTTTCAGTGGGATTTAAGTGTTTGTTATATTCACAAAGGGCATTACGTTATCTATATTACAACGCGATTTATAGTATATTTACAAAAGACAATATGTTTACATTTCACGTATGTAACAGTGCAATGTATGTATTGTATTATTATATTACAAGGTGCATTACGCAGTTTTGTTAAATATATCCACGATGTTTTCACGTTACCACATTTACAACATGCACTATGTATATACTTGTAACTTATTCATTAGCATAGTCCGTCAAAACAGTTACAAGAGTAAACATTGCTTTAGCTGTTCAACTTCCTAACCAAAAAACTTCCCTTAAAAAAACTTCATAGGCATGCGCAGAAGTGTCATATGGAGTTGTGACGTAACGAAACAAAAGCAGGATATGCGCATGAGCAGATGTAATGAGAAGAAGAATGTCTCGCAACGAGCAGATGATGTTGTGTGAAATTAGCACACAAGTCGTGCACCAGAAGTAGGCACGGTGCCAGGCTCCGTCCACGGTGCCCGGCCGACGAACCGATTATCTCCCCTCATTGACAACAGAGGTCGCACTGCAGGTTAAATTACTTCTTTAAACATCGTAGACTTGATTGGTCAAGTGGATAAAAGTGCATTAATGGGCCTCCAAATCCGATTGTTTTTGTTCCAAACTTTGATTTAACAGTTCAAAGCCGGTGCATGACTCTTAATTTAATTGCAAGACAGATTAAACATTTGGAAACGTTTCCGATGGGAGTTTTCTGGTTGTTTCAGATTTTCCAAAGTCTGATATACGTTCAGGGTGCTGTTTACGAAAGCAATCGTAATTTCACGACGTAAAACCATTTCCCTAAATCTATGAGTTAGGTTTTAAAATGCTAAAAATCGTTGTAAACTGTGTAAAGTGCACAGTTTACCACGATTTTTAGCATTTTTAACCCTAACCCATTGGCATAATGACATGGTTTACGACGTCGTAAAGTTACGACGGCTTCGTGAAACTACACATTGCAGCCATTTCAGAAAACAATATCCAACGGTGGATCCACATGTAGTGACAGCATGTAAAACAGCGCCAACAGATTCCTGACATTGCTCGAAGTTCTTGTGTAACGTCTCCATAGAACAGCGATTACTCAACAGAAGGATGATGTATCGCCTTCTATACCTGGCGCAGAACACGCAAATAGAGTATACTTACTCATCAAGCGCTAAATTTAATTTAATAAAACTTATAATTATTTTGCCCCCCGTCCTCTTCGCCCCAATCTTGCTGCTGTAGATTCTGTGAACACCAGATGCCGACACTTCTTATTTAGTTCAGAAATAGACTTTGGTATGAAGTGGTCGCTACAGTCCGCTCCGGTTGTTGGAACTTATATCGGCATGGATCTGCCATTTACAGATCATGTCTGATATTTTTCATATTTA
>JAULCD010097232.1:0-11584 GCA_032361085.1 Calliostoma canaliculatum
CGGTTGCGCAAGGTGTAAGTACGTGGCCCGCACGCCACGCCTGACCGTGCATCGTATACGTTGCGCAAGTGGTAAGTCAGTTGTACGCGCTTACAACATGCTTTCAACGTACGATCTCCGTGCGATTGCCACCTTATAGTACGGAGGCCGTTTTCACAAGTGCTGCTCACGTACGATGTCCTTACTCATTCGCATTTTGTAAGTGCGTGCAAGTGCGTGCAAGTGCGTGCAAGTGCGTGCAAGTGCAATGAACGTGACTATATATAGAAGGACTTTCCGAAGGTCTCCAGAAGTCCCAGTTCTTTATTATATTCAATAATATAAGTAATAAGTAATAAGTAATAATAGTGTGTCTTCTTGTGTATCTTGGAGACGAAATATTGGTTCTTGTCCGTCGGCTTGGATTTTATACATACTGCCAAAATCAGTGCACACAACGTGCGTTGTAAGTGATGAGCACATGCCTACTCGGTTCGGTCCACGTGAGTTTTGCGTGCCAGTTGAACTGGATAGTGCCGAGTAAGCACGGACCACGCATTTATCACGTGCGCAGTCACGGAGTCAGTGCGTTGTGCGCACGTTGGCCGTACAGGGCACGTGCGTCAGCCGCACGGGGGTTAAATCCGTAGCCCAAACGCAGCGGAAGTTCCTCCTGCACTAAAAGTGCTACGGCGTGTCTGCGTGTGTCTGCGTGTGTCTGCGTGCTTCCAAATCCGTACTGAGGCGGTACTCACCACATACGGAACCCCACGTTTTGCCCACGTTTTTGCAAGTAGACAGCACGTGCGGCGGGTTGAGGGTGAGAAACTTTCGCTGCGTTCGGACGACGGATTCAACCCGAGTATGGGTGACGCGCGTGCCCTGTACAGCCAACGAGCGCACAACGCACTGACTCCATGAGTCTTTTAATTTTTCCCACGGTCAGTTGCTCTACGGACGGCGCACTTTGCATGTGCGTGCGCACGGGATAAGTGCGTGGTCCGTGCTTACTTTCCCAGTTCAACTCACGTTGATCGTAACCAATAAACACGTGCTTTACACTTACAACGCAAGTTGTGTGCACTCATTTCGGCAGTATATATAAAATCCGAGCCGACGGACGAGTACCAACATTTCTTCTTCGAGATGCATAAGAAGACATATTATTATTACGTATTACTTATTAGCAGCACGTGTAAATACAGTCTTAATACGATAACGTGGTAATCGCACGGGGATCGTACGTTGTTAGCACGTTTAAGCACGTACAACTCACTTAGCATTTGCGCAACGTACGATGCACGGCCAGGTCGCCATGGCCTCCCAAAAAAACATACGGACTAAAAACACGCATGGTGGGTTGTGACACAGGATTAACTGGTGAAGGTGTTTGTCTCACCTCTAGAGAAGTACTGCGACCCGTTACTCCGGGTGTTGAGATCAGCTGCATCATACACACTGGGGTGTGTGTCACAGACGGCGGTGTTGCTGTGGTAGAAGAAGGATCTACATCGTGTCGTCCCTGCACATATCGCTCCGCACTTCAACGCTCCCGTGGTCGAGACGTATTTCCTTCCGAAGAAAATGGTTCCTTTGTTCTCAGCTACAAGATAGAAGAAGGTTTTGACGGTGTCCCCGTGAAATGTGAAGAATGCTAATCTGAAACAGAACAAATTGCACCTTTCTCTGAGATCATCCTGGGTAACACCAGGGTAATTACACTCGCTACCGACTACGCTACATGGCCATGTAGCGTAGTCGGTAGCGAGTGTATTTGCCCTGCCGTTACCCAGGATGCCGTGAGACATAAAGAATGCAAATTTTGAAACAGAACACATTGCACCTTCCTCTATAGCTTCATGTAAGTAATGTTTTCATTATATGCACATTTATGTTTTCTTCTAAGCCTATTACATGACACTCTCACAATGCTGAGACGTCAACACATATCTAGGTCTAATTATTGAAAGCTGTGTTAAGGCTAAGACATCTTAACTTTCATGTTAGCGCTGCAGATTCAAGAAAACATGAACAAAATTCTATGTAAACAAAACATTATATTTGCTATGCAAACATTTTTTTACTAGTAAACACAATTTTAAAAAGGTAATGATTGCGAACAAAAGTATATGTAATTTACTCAACAATTAAAAGTAAACAAAACGCTAGAGAAAATAAATAAAATAAATCAATAAATAATGTTAGGTGAACTAAACAATAAACATGACAAACCCAACTAATATTTAAAACTAAACAAAATAATAAATATGTAAAACTAAACTGCACAAAAACCAAACAAAAACGAAAGCCTTCAAACCAAAATTGACTTTTTTATTCAAAAACTTAAACATATAAACTTACAATACTGCACGAAAAACTAAAAGAGACGTTGCTGAGTACATATTCCTCTGATGAAATGAAAATAAAATGAACGCTGATCCTTTTAAAGAAATCATCACCATGACAAGCCACAACAAGACGAATTTAGCTGACTAGGACAGGTTCGTAGTTTTACGTTCTCATGAAATATTAATATTTTGTTGTATAACTATTTAAATGGAATGTTGCTGATGCAGATGACTTGCTCAATCATAAATGACTCCCGGTATTATAATCTAATCTGATGTAAAATTATATCACTGATGTTTCGCTGACACAGCTAGTAGACTTGTACTATATTCAGACTTCATAACTTATTCATCATTTCGATGTTAAATTACATGAATAACATGTCACTAATACGATGCTGTGCTCATGTCGGGACATATTCAGGTCTCAAAATCTACTAACTGTTTTGTTGTAAAGTTATAGGAAGGAGAGTTTGTGTCCGAGGAAAATGCACAGTTTACAACACTGTTTAGCAACTGTAAATCTAGCTCTTTGGTCCAGTGTGTATTATGCCACCATGGCTTCGAGTTCACAACGTGTCCTTGGTTCCGTTTCACAAAAACCTCACAACGTTATCAGCTTGTAACATCAATGTCTTAATCCTTACCGTGCGACATATTTTTGGAGAAACTATCTTGTGTGGGGTGTCCTCGATTTTTTGTCCAACATTTCGCCTATCCCATGTAGTGCCTCGCTCAATATCACTGCCTGTCTATTCATGCGGCTCAGGAAAATATCCGGGTCAGACTATTAGTAGCCTGACCCGGATATTTCCGTGAGCCGCACAGTAAGGATTATTACAAACAGTGCACGTTGGGTTAAGTTTATAGATGCCAAAATCATTGTGAACAGCGCATATATATCTTTAAAAAGTAAACATTTTACAGTGAGTTGTCCATGTTAAAAAAGGAATGCTTTTTTAAAGTTTATCGTTAGCAATTCTACCCTTTTGGCACAAGGCGATTACATGGTCATTATTTACAAAGGATTTGTGAAACGTACCCAAGATGTCCTTTCAAATCCGCTGTAACGCAAGTTGAGATGTCTCATCCTTAAGATTTAAAAAAAAAACGAGGTTTAGGATTTAATGCATTACTAATTACAAGTTTTTCGTGGAAAGTGCAGAGTTTACAACAATTTTTGGCATGTGTAAACCTGAATCGATGTTTAAATTAGAGGGTTTACAACGTCGTAAGTTTTGGGCAGCTTTGTGAAATGCAGCCTTGGTGTTAGCCTCATCTAGGATCTAGCATTTGGATCTAGACACAAGTTTTAATACATCTCCGCCTCATCTAGGTATTTATATTTGGATCTAGACACAAGTTTTAAGACTTCTTAGTCTTATCTAGGTATTGTGTATTTGGATCTAGATACAAGTTTTAAGACTTCTTAGTCTTATCTAGGTATTGTGTATTTGGATCTAGATACAAGTTTTAAGACATCTTAGCCTTATCTAGGTATTGTGTATTTGGATCTAGACACAAGTTTTAAGACGTCTTAGTCTTATCTAGGTATTGTGTATTTTGATCGAGATACAAGTTTTAAGACGTCTTAGCCTTATCTAGGAATTGTGTTACTCGACCTAGATACACGTTTTAATACGTCTTAGCTTCATCTAGGAAATGTGTATTTTGATCTAGATAGTTTTAATACGTCTAAGCCTTATTTAGTAATTGTGTATTGAATCTAGATACAAGTTAAGACGTCTTAGCCTCATCTACAAATTGTGTATTTAGATCTAGATACAAGTTGTAAGACGTCTTAGTCTCATGTAGGATTTGTGTAACTGGACCTAGATGCAAGTTAAGACGTCTTAGAAGAGCATGGTAATGGAACACAGATTAAACATTTTACTAAAAATTTGATTCTTTGGATGTAAAATTACACAAGTGACATTTTGCTAACACCGATGACATGCTTGAGCTGAAATACATTGTCTTCTCAAAATGTATAATCATTTTATAAACAGTATCACAGCAAGATGTATCTGGCTGATACGGACAGGTGCGTAGTTTTAAGTTCTCATTAAATATAAATGCAAAATTATACGAATGACATATCTCTGATCCATATGACATTCTTGAGTAGTGACATATGTATGTACAATACCTTATTATTTATTTAATACAGAGCTATTCATGTGCAGTTGAGATTTCCTCATGCTTCAGTCAAATATGATGGAAAAAAAATCATTTAACCAGCAGAAATTATTTTTTTATTAACGAATCATTTTCTCGCAGTTCTCGTCGCAAGTAAACAAAAACACCCCAAAAACAATCATGGTTTTATATGGAAAAGAACTGCCAATAAATTGCCATTTTGCCACGTGTTCCTGCTTCAAAAAAATGCTAAATATATTTATCTTGTAAATCAAGATATGTTATTTAACATGCTTCTTGTTTGTTTATACTTATCAACATAAAAATACTATCACAAGTCTACTAATATCACCAGAAGAAATTATTTAGCGGATTTGTATTGGTTTGATGAGATTTACTGCGGAAATCTCATCAAACCAAAATAAATACGCTAAATAATTTGTACACATTTTAACAACTGTAGGCATCTGTTACGTGGGTTATTTTGAGAGTTATTTTAAGACTTGATGACAAGCTTGTGCAATTGAACACATTGGTCCCGTTTTACGAAGACGTCATAACTTTACGCCCTCCTAAACCATATCACTCGGTTAATGAATTTGGCCTACAAATGCCAAAACTTTTTTGTAAACTGCTCCCTTTCTTTAAAAAGTGCTCAGTTTACGACGATTTGTGACTTATGTAGACCTAACCCATTGGTCCAGTGAAATAGTTTATGACGTCATTAATGTCAACGTCTTTGTGAAATGGCCTCTACCCTGTGAACATTTGTTTTAAGGAGCTTCTAAAGGACTTCTTTCAAAACAAAATAACACATGGTTGATGTTTAACAACCTATTAAGATTGGAGTTTGATTAATAAAAAGGACAACGTTTGTCACAGTTATGGTAAAAACTTGTATGTTTAACTTGTCTTTAAAATAGTAGTTACGATGAGTGAGTGAGTTGAGCCTTTAACGCCGTTTTTACATTATTAAGTTATGTCACATTGGTCAGATTTACGCAGGTAAATTACCGAATTTGCGAGTCTCAGCCGGTCCTGACGAAGCAAAGGTGATGCAAACATTGTACATCACAAGCTTGTCGAACGGTTCTCCTCAACTAAGATGGAGGCTAATATAACTTTTAACCCTTGAGTATCATTTAGGAAATTGATTTTGGAGTATGAATACATACTTATTGTTACACATTTATTTTATTAATGACAAACAAAAACATGTAGAGATGTTACAACAGCATTTATAACGTCCTTTCCACTTATTCGAGAGTCTGAACAAATATACAGGTCCTTGGTCCTTGAGTTTGATCAATGTATTCAGCGTGTTACCAAAATATCCAGAGCGTTTGCATAACCAGACCATGTACTGTAACAAACATCAGACAACAAAATACAAAACCACACAAACTATTGTGTTAAAATAAAGCAAATCCTACAATTATGCAGTAAGGGCAACCATACATAGTATTGTAGCAGTCTACTTTTAACTGTTTTTTTTACCAATATGAAACACACCTGGTCCTGCTGACAGCATCTTATGCACCGACCCATGCATGTGTATTTTAATCTTAAACATTAAATGAACAACTGATATACTTTAGATGTGACTCAGATCTTACACAAATAATGCCATCATCTTCATGTAAATCTAAACACATGCACACCTCCATGCCGAGTAGCTACACAGAGTGTGTCCCCATCTATACACAGACCCCGAGGATACTCCAGACCATCTTCTGATGTGAGGATGTCTCTGATGAACTGCCCAGATTTACTGAAGTGAACCACTCTGTTTGTGCCACTGTCAGTAACGAGAATGTCTCCTGCTGAGGTAGATGTGATTCCACGAGGACTGTACAGTACTTCAATCCCCGAGTAAGTAAACTCGACTTGACCAGTCTGGTTGAGACACACAAGAGAGTATGCTGTGTAGTCAGTCACGAGGATGTTACCATGACTCATAACATGGAGGTGTTGGGGATTCCTGAATAGTTGCTGGTGTGAAGAAATGCTTCTAATAACATGTCCCATCATGCCGAGTACATCTACTGATGGAGGAGAAAGGCAACTTGCCACCAGTGTGGACTGATCCAGGACAGCCAGACCCGAGTACTGCTTCTTTGTTGTCAGTGAAGACAATAGCTCCAGGTCAGAGTTGACGCCAACTGTTAGTATTTGGTTTGAACGTGGAACAGACACAACAACCTTGTTCTGGCTCAAAACCGACAAAGACCAGAGGCAGTTTTTTAATTTAAGTTGACTTGACCACCGTTCTCCATGTTGTGAGTATATTGACTTAACTGTGTTGTTCATATCAGCAACAACTGTGACTTGTATATCCTCTATCTTTATTCTTACAACATCCGCCAGGTTACACTTGTCAATTTTATCTATGTTTGTATCAATAACTTCCTGAAGTACAGGTGATGCTGTAATACCAATGACGTCATCAACAATGCTTACATCCAACTTGTCATTCTCCTCTTTCAGTTTCTCCAGGTTGTGTATGAAGCTGATGTTAAGTCCAATCTTCTGTGTTTCTGTGACATCTCCTACATCTCCCAACCCAGGAACATAAGCCTCATCCAGCTCCTTTTGAGTCTGAGAGATGAACTGAGCTTGTTGCTGGTCTATCTGTATCTCCATCTCTTTAGACTTCACCCTGGCCTGGAGGTGGCCTGTCTGTTGTTCTATGATACCATTCAACTTTTTAATCAGTTTGTCTTCTTTTTGGTGAACCAGATCAACAATACTCTTGGTGACCTCCTTTACTTCTGATTCTATTTCGGGTGTTCTAGCAAGCCGTATTTTTATCTTGGTCTTGTCAGCGGTCTCCTTTGATTCCTCACAGATGTCTCTGGTCAGTTTCATCTGTCGGTTCTGTAGCTCTTGTGTGACCTCGGGCAGCATGGTTTTCAGAGTGGTCACATCTTGACAGGATCTGTGGTCACCAGTGCAGCTGACAGAACAAAGATATTTTCTGCAATTTCTGCAGATTAATCTAATATTGCTGTTGTGTTCCTCACATTTATATATTCTTTTTGTCAGCTTTGGCAGGTTTATAGCATTCGTGACTTCAATAACGTTATGGTGAACTGACTTGGCCATTTGTCTGTGGGGATTAAGACACCCATCACAGAAAGATACTTCACAATCAGAACACCAGTGAGTGACAAGAGTCGTCTCAGACACCTGCCTGCACACAGAACAGTGTTCAGCTTCTGAAACATATACTTATATAGATATGTGTCATTAAAGGATATACGTATGTGACAAACGTTATGGGTGATCAACTTTGTATTGCACTCTAGCGACGTTTTGGTATAGATTCTTATACAATTTTAAAGCTTAAAAACGGTATAAGAATCTATAACGAAACGTCACTACTGTACAATAAAGAAGTTGATCATCCAAAACGTCTGTCACATTATGTACTCACAACTTCTGAAATACCTCTCAGACAATTTCAAAAAGAATACACGTGTCCTGTAATATATAATTATCACATATTAAATTTGCCTTTTACTACCTTGAATCGTACATAATGCAATACAGGCGTACTTGCTTAATTTAGAAACAAAATCAAACGTGAAGCCCACAGAATCCTCCAAAATGATTTACTACCTGTTCCATCAGGCTCCAGATCACGTGATCAAAGTAAATGGTTCACCAAGCAAACAGGTTACTGCCCAAACTAGCTCGAGGTCGGTTAACCCATTAAGTGCTGAACTGGGACGAGTATAATTGAAAACTGTTGAAAACCTTTCCTGTTATAATTTGTGTAAAAGAGCTCATTTTGGAGTTCTTTTATACAATTCATTACAGGAAAGGTTTTTCACAGTCTATTTAGGTTCAAGTTTAGAAATTGAAATTGACAAGTGCTGAGTTCAGCACTGTAAAGGTTAAATGACACTGCCTTATTTCACAATACTGGTTTGATCAACGCCAACTCATGTTACTCATGAGTTTTAATGCCTTTATTTTTGATGTGGTGCCGGTTCAACAGGACAATGTTTTGAAAATCACCTACGATCAACTTAGCTTAAGATCGCTTTGAAAAAGGGGGCCCTGATATCGGCGATGACTAACTCTGCTATCGTGCATATCAAAAATTGAGAAGCAAACAGTGTACTTATAACACAAACTGGTTTTTTTTATTGCAGCTTATTTAGTTGTAAACACGACATTTATAGCCTAATTATTGACCTGAAGTCGGTTAGTCAATTAAAGAAGTTGCATACCAAAATAGTTCATGTTATATAAGCCTATAAGAAGCATACATAGTGTATTGTTCAACTTCCATGTAAACGATAACACCAATTTAGTAAGATTATTAAGGCATCCAGACGTTGGCGTAGATATACCACAACATATTATGGATTGCAACTTCTTTAATTGTAAAGCACCACTTTTTGGGGCTAGATCTTGCCCATTCGTTAGGTGCGTCAATTCGCTCACCTGACGAAGGGGCAAGAACTGGCCATAAACGTCGTGCTTTACAATTAAATAAGTTGTAATCTATACTTTTTCATGTTATACACACATTTGTTGTTTTGTAAAGAAAACATGTGTTTCTTGAAATTATGTCACAAATTTTGTTGTTCTTATCACATTTATTTATTTAACACATTTACCTGTATTTTCCTCAAGGTGGGGTATGTGGGAGTGTTGTCCGCAGGTAGAACAGGACATAGCTCTGGTCTTGACTGCGTCTGTCTGTGTCTTGATGTACCTGGTCAGACATCCCTGACAGAACGTGTGTTGACAGGAGAGAGTAGACGGCTGTCTGCACACTTCTGTGCAAATATCGCATTTTACAAAGTCGTCTGTAACTTTTCGTACTTTTTCCTCCATTTTGATGTTTCACTGCAAATAAAATATAAAAAATGAGAAACGAAATTTATTAAGTTATTATGTTCTGGCTTTGATACCATTACATTCCAACTCAACTCGTACATTCAATATAGCAATCATAGACTGGATGATCAGGACAGAAATGTATTTCGCTGAGGCATGTGAACATCAGCATGTGACGTACAAACAGAAATAGTATTGAGTGGCCGACAAAAAGGTTAGCTTGAAGTGTTAACAGTTTTTCTAATTATACCAATAAATTTCATAGTTTCTTTTGAACAGAGATTTTAGGGCAATTAAATAACCATATTAATTGTAACATGTTTGGTAATGTTTTATATTTACATGGAAGTACAATGTACGAGACTCAAAATATTTACATTTAAAATTATAATGATATTCGTCATCAACATTATTCACGTTACATAGTGTACACACACGTTCATTTATTAGCGTTTTATTCCATCTTCCTGTTTCACTTGAAGCCTGTGGAATGATGTTCAGAAATACAGTAGTTTAAGAGCTAGTGGATTAAATAAATAAGACTCAAATTTGTTGCTAGTTTTGATGATACCATATGAGGTGTATTTCGATGATTTTGTTATATCCGCGTTTCATGTTTGCCAGTATATATTGTACAATTTTGTAAACTATTTTTTTAGCCAGGAAGATAAAGTAAACTTCTGTGATAACCAAATATAAATTAGTCCAGTTTGATCTAAAAATATCAATAACAAATGTTAGCCATTATAGATTCTACAATTAGAAGTTGTATCATTTTATAATAACATATGTACAATATAAGACAGTTTTCGACCTTTTCCAGATACAAGTTTTGACCAGATGTTTATCATTCAGCACTAAACAAACTTCAAATATAGGGGTCCGTTTTACAAACACGTCAATGGGTTAAACGATTTGGTCAACAAATGCAAAAAGAATTGTTGTAAACTGTGCCCTTTCCAAAGACAAATAAGGGTTTCTTTGGAAAGTGCACACTTTACAACCATTTTTTTGCATTTGTAGACCAAATTCATCAACCCAGTGACATGATTTCAACGTCGTAAAGTTATGACGTCTTCGTAAAACGGGCCCCATGATATCATTTCAGACGACAGGAAAATACTTACCCTGATTCAGGAAACTACCATCAGTTGTATCAGTTATTGTTTCAGTCTAGAACAAGTTCACTGATATCATCCGTTTGCGATCATCTGTAGACTTCAAACTTAGTAAACTAGAAACGCTTGTGTTGTTAATGTACATTCACTACATTATACAACCACAATCCTGTGTTAATGTTCATGATTAACTTATCAGCGACCTTGTGACACCGTATCACCTGCTCAAGACAGTCTCTCTAGTGAGGCTCCCCACGAGGTGGCGCTTGTCTAACAATACCAGGCCTCCGTTTCACAAAGACGTCAAAATTTTACGACGTCTAAACCATGTCATTGGGTTTATGGATTTGATTTACAAATGCAAAAACATCGTTGTAAACTGTGCACTTTCCAAAGAAAAATTTAAAAATATAAATCTTACACTCGTGTCTTCTGATATCAAATATGACATCAGAAGACACTCAGTTAAGATTTTTTTCTCTCTCTCTTTCTCTCTCTTTCGCTCTCTTTCTCTCTCTCTCGCTCTTTCTCTCTCTCTTTTTTTCTCTCTCTCTCTATCTTTCTCTATCTCGCTCTTAGGCTCTTTCTCTCTCTCTCGCTCTCTCTCTCACTATCTATCTCACTCTCTCTCGCTCTATCGCTCTCCCTCTCTTTTTCTCTCTCTCGCTCTCTCGAGTTTTTGTTCTCTCTCTCTTTCTCTCTCTCTCTCACTCTCTCTCTCTCTCTCACACACACACACACACACACACACATGTAAAAGTAAGCATACATAAAATGATAAAAGGTTATGAACATGACAAATCCATTTGTTTATGTAAATGTAATGTAATATCAAAATTATCTTCAATGCAGGTATTTAACAGTTATAAAGAGTCCTATCTGTGCAATATCCTGATCAACCAGATATGTTTTTTCAAAGTAACCATAAATACATGTACCTATATAGACCCTCTCAGTTCAGACTTTGTCATGTCGTCTAAAGTGTAAGCGGGGCCCTTCATGGATGACCAGACATATTCAAATACGTATAGTTTGTCAGTCATACAACTGCATGAGCGTTGTCAACATAATTAACTGTTATAAGGGTCATAGACATAGTGCATACGTTAATAAATAAACAAACATTACTCTAAAATACACAATCTC